>PVJS01022543.1:0-30431 GCA_004027185.1 Glis glis
CCTGGCTCCTGGGTCCTCCCTGTCCTGGCTCCTGGGTCCTCCCTGCCCTGGCTCCTGGGTCCTCCCTACCCTGGCTCCTCGCTCCTCCCAGTCCTGGCTCCTGGGTCCTCCCTGCTCTGGTTCCTGGGTCCTCCCTGTTCTGGCTCCTTGGTCCTCCCTATCCTGGCTCCTAGATCCTCCCAGTCCTGGCTCCTGGGTTCTCCCTGTCCTGGATCTTCCCTGTCCTGGCTCCTTGCTCCTCCCTGTCCTGGCTCCTTGATCCTTCCTGTCCCGACTCCTGGCTCCTCCATGTCTGGCTCTTGGATCCTCCCTGTCTTGACTCTTGGATCCTCCCTGTCCTGGCTCCTGGCTCCTCCCTGCCCTGGCTCCTGGGTCCTCCCTACCCTGGCTCCTTGCTTCTCCCTGCCTTGGCTCCTGAGTCCTCCCTGTCCTGGCTCCTGGATCCTCCTTGTCCTGGCTCCTGGGTCCTCCCTGTCTTGACTCCTGGCTCCTCCCTGTCCTGGCTCCTCCTTGTCCTGGCTCCTGGCTCCTCCCTGTCCTGGCTCCTGGCTCCTCCCTGCACCTCCCACCCACACCCAGGCCCTAAGGACCCAGCAGAGTGGCAGTATTGGGGGAGGGGTAGTGGGCCGCTCTCCCAATGAGTCCTTGGTGGCTTGCTCCTTCCTGACAGCCCCACGCTGGGTTAGAAGCTGCCATGGACCCGGTGTGGTGGCACATGCCTGTAATCCCAATCAGGAGGCTGAGGCAGAAGGAAAGCAAATTCAAGGCCACCTGGGCAACTTAGTGATACTGTCTCAAAAATGGAGGAGGAGGAGGAGCAGGAGGGAGGAGCCCTAGAGGCCAGGACCGTGTTTATTTGTTCACTGATCTAGCCTGAGCCAGGCACATGCCTGCCCAGTGGATGTGTGACCTGCTAAGGGTAGAGGAGGGATTTGAACTCTGGCCTCTTATGTCCCTCAGCCTCCCGAGTGTCACTGGCTGGTGACTCAGCACAGTGCAGAGGGCTGTGGCTGTGCCAGATACCACATTGTTCTTGCACACTCTGCGTCCCCTCTCCCCAGCTTAACATTTACTGATCCTGCTGTGGCCGGGGTTCCAGTAATGAGGTCTGCAGGGGCCTCGGGAAGGCGGGAAGCCGCTTTCCGGCTCTCCCTGCCCAGCTGGGCCAGGCCATAGCAGAGGGGCTTGGCCCGTGGCCCGCTGGTGGGATGAGGTCAGACGCACCCACCCTTCCCAGGGGACAGTGAGTGTGGTTCTGGCTGGGAGACCTGGGCTTGGAGCCTGGATTTTATGAGGGAGGACCTGAGCCACAAACATGACCCAGGAAGCGGGGGTGGCAGGCGGAGCGGGGCGTGGGGGAGAGCAGGAGGGGTAGCAGCGTAGGAGCTGGTCCCGTGATTTGGCCCACTCTGACTACTGGTGGGACCTCTGCGTCTCGGTTTCCTCGTCTGTCAAGCAAGGACAGTCCCGGCACTTGAGGATCAAGTGGCAATGCACGTAAACTGCTCTGCAGAAGAAATATGACTGTCCCATGAGGAAAGGGGCCCCGTCAGGGGAGTGGCCAATGTGATCTGGAAAACTGGAGGGGCAGCTGGGCTCCGGAGGGTGTGTGTGCCTGCCCTCCTGGGCAGCGGGAGGAAGGTCTGTGGTGCCCAGGTATGAGACAGGCATGGCGAGACAGGAAAATATCATGACTTTATTTGCTACACTGACAGCAGCTCCAGGTGGAGTTGAAGGCTGCCGTCTCTACACAGCATGGTCTAAAGTGGGGGGACAATGGTCAGCACTTCCCCAGGCGGGGAAGGATGGGCAGGTAGTCTCGGGGCAGGAGTGTGACAACGGCCAACCTCGGGGCTGTGGGAGGTGATGGTGGTGGCGTCTCTAGAGATGGGTCCGGTGGGCGGCTCAGAGGCAGGGAGATGTGGTGTCTGGTGCGCCCACAGCTGGCACTAGCTCACGGTGCCAGGGGCAGCGGGGGCCAGGGCCGCTCAGCCAGCTCCCTCTCCAGCTGCTTGAAGCGCTTCTTGGAGGCCCGTTTGGGCCGGAGCCGCCGCAGGCAGGCCGGGAGGCACTGGTCCAGAACGCTCTGCGGAGGGCAGGGAGGGTGTGGAGGGGCTGCGGGGACAGGCCGCCATGTCCCTCCTGCCGCTGCCACCGGGCCGGCCTCACTCACCTCCAGCAGGAAGGCCCCCACAAAGTTGACGGCGACCAGGCCCAGTAGCAGCAGCTTGAAGCAGATGTCCGTGATGTTCCTCAGCCCTAGTGGCCCCTGCAGGAGGCCGGGGACCAGGATGAGGCCCACCAGGACAGAGCCCAAGAGCGCCAGGGCCACCAGGAAGGGCACTGGGGGTGGGGGAGTCTGTCAGCGAGGGAGCCGCGCCCCGGTACACATGCACGCACGCACACGCGCACACACGCACACTGCACTCAGAGCCCCTCTCCGCCCCCCCTGCCTCCCCTCGGCCGGCACCCCACCCCACCCCGCAGCAGCACCGTTGGTGTAGAGCGGCCGGCGGAAGGGCGCCCCCTTGGACACGGCTGCGGCCAGGATGAGGTATTGGAAGCCGGACAGGGAGAAGACCACGGTGTTCTCATAGTTGGGCAGGTTGTCGGGCGCGGGAACCGTCTTGTTCAGAGGCACGAACCTGGGAGTTTGGGGGCCGGAGTCAGGAACGAGGGTGGGGGAGCAGGGCGGGGGGAGGCTGCTCAGCTCCCCACTCACCAGGGCTGGGCTACGGTCAGGAAGTAGCCCCCCAGCTGCACTCCGGCCACCAGGGCCACCTGCAGCAGCAGGCTGCTCAGCACCGGCACGCTGAGCAGCGCCCCCGGCGGCCGCGCTCGCCCCAGCCTCAGCGCCGGCCCCGTGCGGCTCATGAGCACAGCCACCGTGGTGGTGATGACCAGGTCAATGGCCAGGAACTGCACGTCACCCAGGTTGGTGTTGATCTGTGGCAGGGGAGGAGAGCAGAGGGGAAACTGAGGCCTCGCCCAAGCGCAGACCCAGAGTGGCTCCTAGTTTGATAGGGGAGCCCCACCCACCTTAAGCAATTATTATTTTTTTTTTGCGGTACCGGGGGTTGAACCCAGGGGCGTTCTACCTCCGCGCTACACCCCCGGCCCTATTTTTTTATTCTTTATTTTGAAACCGGGTCTCACGAGGTTGCGGAGGGCCTCACTAAGTAGCTGAGGCTAGCCGCGAACCCAGATCCTCCGGTCTCCGCCTCCCAAGTACTGGGATTACAAGCGTGCGCCACCACGCCCGGCTCCATCTTAAGCCATTCTTAAGAAACGCATCCTTCCTGCCACCGATCAGATGGGGGCAGTACTCACCCTGCCCTGGGGAACCACTAGCCCGATGGGGGGGTTCGGCTCCTACTGTTAGACGCAACCCTTAGTCTGTCCCCGGGGACCTCAATCTGATGGGGGAGGTTCTCCTACCTGCAGCAATGGCTCCTAGCTTTAAGGAGGACACGGGAACACACAAGTGCAAGGTTTGCACGGCCCACCTCAGGTGCCCTCCTGAGCAGGGTGCAGGAGGCAGGGCGAATGGGGCTGGGGAATGGGGGATCTATGGGAAGGGGGCAGGGGTCTTGGCTCTGCCTCAGTCTCCCCTGCAGAGGGGGAGTTCCTGGAGTTAGGGACAAGTTGTTAGCACATGGCAGCTGCTGCTATTTCTGAGGACCTACTATGTGCCAGGAACCGTGCCCAGTTCTCTGGTCTCGTATCAGCCACTCTGCCCGAGACACGCAGCTATGAAGTGGCAGAGTCCAAATCTGAGCCCCGATGCACGTTCTAGAACCTGCCGGGTTCCTAAGCACACTGCTGTGTGCCTTCTCTGGCCCCTGGCTCACCGTGTAGAGGATCAGGACCGAGATGAACTGGGTCAGGCTGTACAGCGCCATGTACTTGAAGACGCTGAAGGATGTGTCGAGGGAACAGCGACCTTCCCTAGGGAGCGGGGACAGGCGTTAGGGGCCCAGGCTGCAGGGGCCTGCCTCGCCCTTGCCCGCCAGCCCCGCCTGCCTCACCTGATCACCATGGGCACACACTCAATGCTGGCCATGCTCGAGGTGAAGGGCGAGACCACCGAGGCCTCGGCCTGGGAGAGCGAGATGCCCACGTCGGCCGCCTTCAGGGCCCCGCAGTCGTTGGCGCCGTCTCCACACATGCCCACGCAGTACCTGACGGGGCGGGCAGGTGTGGCCTGGGAAACGGCCCCGCCCCCTCCCTGGCTTGCTGGCAGAATATGGTGGTGGCTGGACCCCCAATACCCCTTCAGCGCTCAGTAAACAGATGCACTGTGTGTGTGTGTGTGTGTGTGTGTGTGTGTGTGTGTGTGTGTGTGTCTGTGTGTGTGTGTACTGGGGATTGAACCCTGGGGCATTCTACCTCCCAGCTACATCCCCAGCTCTATTTTATTTTTATTTTGAAATAGGATCTCGCTAGATTGATAAGAGTCTCACTACTTACTGAGACCTGTGATCTTCCTGTCTCAGCCTCCCAAGTACAGGGATTACAGGTGTGTGCTACCATGCCTGGCTCTTTTTTAAAATTTTGAAACAGGGTCTCTCTAGGTTGCTGAGAGTCTCATTACATTGCTGAGGCTGTCCTTGAACCTGCAATCTTCCTGTCTCAGCTTCTCAAGGACTGGGATTATAGGCACGTACCATTGCAACTGGCTGATGCAATTATTTTTGGTACAATAGAGCCAGGAGAGCCTGCCTGGGTGCTTCTTGGGGGTGACGGCTCTCTAAGGCCCGAGGAGGGACCCACAGACATGCTCGCCCCCGCAGCCCCACCGCGCCCACCAGGCAACACTCACTGAAGCTTCTGCAGCTCGCACACGAGCTCTGTCTTCTGCTCGGGGGCCATGCGGGCGAAGACGGTGCCCTGCACCAGGACCTGGGGGTACAGGGAGGGGAGGGCTGAGGCAGCCGCCGAGGCAAGAGCTGAGAGCCAGGCAGAGCAGGGCGGCGCGGGGTGGCCGGGGGCTCGGGGCAGCCCTACCTTGGGCAGCAGCTTGGGGAAGTGCTTCGTAAGGACACCAAAGGTGGACCCGCTGAGGGCCAGGTGACTGGATCGGGGGTCTGGCTCCACCGTGTAGCTTGCGGCCTGGACAGGATCCTGGGGGCCCAGGAAGCTCGGCTTAGCTCCCCCTGCCCACCCTGGGGAGCTGGGGCCTGGGTCAGGTGACTGGGGGGGTCACCCAGTGGGGTGGGGCGGGGCTGGAACCGTGGGTCAGCCTTACCTTCGCCCTGTTCATGGCTGCAGAGGGCTCCACTGGCAGGAACTCGAGGGAGGCGGGCTGCCCCTGCTCAGGGTAGGTGGCGTGCACGATGACCAGACGCTCCTGAGGGCCCACCATGCCGCAGCTCCGGGCCACGTTGACCGCTGTCTGCAGGTTGTCCCCTGGGGGATGCGGGACAAGGTCAGGGTCTAATGCTTCCCAGAGGCTGTCCTTCCCCTGACCCCTCACAGATGGAAAACTGAGGGGATCGTCTGTCCGTCTGTCCTCGCTAGCTGAGCAAGGATAGGCACGTCAGCCACACCTCTGACCTCAGTCCTCACGGAAGAACCAGGCACTGAGGAGTCTTAGGAGAAGCGGAACTGGGCTGCAGGGCCGCAGATACCACCTGCTGCTGTGTGACTCTGCTGGACAGCAGGTGTGTGTGCACATGCGTGTGCAGAGGGCTGGGGTGCACAAGGAGGAGGAGGACACAGACCTATGCGCTCCTGCCATTTCACCCTGGCTAGAATCTTTTTTTGTGCGTGTGTGTGGTACTGGGGATTGAACCCAGGAGCATACTACCTCTGAGCTACACCCTCAGCCCTATTTTATTTTATTTTATTTTGAAACAGGGTCTTGCTAAGCTACTGAGGGCCTTGCTAAGTTGCAGAGGCTGGCCTCGAATCTGCAATCCTATCTTAGCCTCCCATGTACTCGTGCGCCACCATGCTCGGCTGGGTAGAATCTTTCTTGCTCCGTGAGATTGTCACAACCTTTGAGATTGTCACCATCACTCCCATCTCTGAGAGGTGGAAACCGGCACCTGGAGAGGTCACCCAGTAGGTGAGTGGCTGGATTGAAACCCAGGCTGACACTATGCCTGCGTGCTTAGGAAGTCATTCCACGCCTCTGAGCCTTAGTTTCCCCATCTGTCAAATGGGAGTGATAATTACATTTGTGAGGGATAATTTGAAGATCCAGGAAATGCTTGAAAAGGGCATGATCCCAGAAAGATGCCCCCGAGGGGACACTGGGTACCCCTTCCTTCTACCCAGGGCAGATTCTACCCTAACCCAGGCCCTGCAGGCCATGGTACCTGTCACCATGACAGTGCGGATGTGCGTCCTCCGCAAAGCCTGGATGACCGGTGTCGTCTGTGGCTTCAGCAGGTTCCTCATGACCAGCAGCCCCAGGAGGCTCAGCTCCTGCTCCACGGTGTCCCTGGAGTGTGTGCAGACCAAGGCCCGAGGTCACGTAATGGTAGTGCCCCTCTCCCAGCCACTGGGCCGGGGCAGCTTCCCGGGCGTGGACAGGAGCCTCCCTCTCCAGGCCTGGGATGGCCTACCTCGTCAGCTGCTGAGCGGCCTCCAGGCTGGGTGCGATGGGCAGCGACTTGCTCGCCAGGGCCACAACGCGGTAGCCAGCGGCTGTGTAGCTCTGTAACATCTGGGCGAAGTCGGTGGGCACTGCCAGAGAGAGGGGGTGATGCTGGGACAAAGCGGGGGGCAGAGGTGGGGAACCCACCCCACTCTATGCCGATACCCAACCAGCGGACCCCAGGTCTGCCCCCTTCACCTGTCTCGGGGCTGCAGAGTCCTGCCACCAGCTCTGGGGAGCCTTTGACGTAGGCCTCAGGCCGAGCGGCCCCTGGCCATGCCACCACCACGTTCATGCGCTGCAGGGCCGAAGAGAAGGGAAAGCGGCGGAGGACACTGACCGGCACCGGGGGCTCCTCCTGTGGGGTGGGGAGGCAGCTGAGGGGCTGGTCATAGAGCCCGTACTGCGGGCCCCACGCCACACAGAACCCCCCAGCTCACCGTTCCCTGCAGCTGAGGATCCCGAGGTGGGGGTCTCATCACCGCCAAGACCTGGGTCCCGAGTGCCGAGTCAACCACCGGCCCCTCCTCCAGGACCTGGGAGGCAGGCAGAGAAGGTTGGCATCCAGGGGCCTTGCCCATGGACAGGCAGCAGGGAAGACTCAAGTTAGACTCGTGGGAGACTTCCCTCACAGGAGATGGGATGGTGCAGAAGTTAGGAATGTGGGCGTTGGAGTCGGGTAGATTCAGATTCAAATGTGTAAGCTGCTGGGTGACCCTGGGCGAGTTATTCCAAACCTCCTGCTTCCTGAGAAGCGGGTTTCAAGCTTGCTTGCTGGGGCCAGGGGAGGAGTAAACGGGACAGGCCTGTACCGCAGAGCACCGGCACATAGTAGGCACTCAGCCCATCGCCACAGTAGGCCTGCCATTATTACTACTGATGGTAGGCAGAACAGAGACCACCCTAGGAGACCCGGAATGAGGACCAGGTGGGATTCATTAGGCTCAGCCGCCCCAAAGCCGGGGCTGACCTGCCGGGCCTCCTCACCCAGCCAGTCGACTCCACCATCCTGAGGTCCATGGGGTCGCCCACCGCGGTGTCCTGGAGCTGGCTGAGGGCGTGGCAGGTGGCCAGTGCTCGGAGCAGGGGCCCGCCAGGCAGGCAGCGGGGCTCTGGGACCAGGGGCAGGAATGCCCGTCCTTTCAGGGGCACCACCCCCATCACGTCCAAGCCATCCTCGGTGAGGGTGCCCGTCTGCGCGGGGACAGAGACCTGGGATGAGCTGGGTGCCTACACTGCAGCCTGGTGGGTCCCCCGGGGACCCAGACATCAGAGCTGAAGCCTGATGAGGCGCCTTCGTGCCTCAGGACCTCTGCACCTGCAGGTCCTTCTGCTGGGGCCACCCTCCCCGCCCCTCGCTGTTTTGGCATCTGGCCCAGAAGTCCCCAGGGCGGGCAGGCGGGCTTTGCTTCCCTGTGCTTGCTGCGCTCCCTGGAGGAGGAGCTGCCCAGGTCAACGCTCGCTCTGTCTCTTTTCTTTTTTTTTTTTTTGTGGTACTGGGGATTAGACCCAGAGGCATTCTACCTCCGCGCTACACCCCCAGCCCATTTTTTATTTCTGTTTTGAAACAGGGTCTAGCTAGGTTGTTGACAGCCTCGCTAAGTTGCCGAGGCTGGCGTCAAACCTGCAATCCTCCTGCCTCAGCCTCCCAAGTACTGGGATTACAGGCGTGCGCCACCATGCCTAGCAGCACTCAGTCTATCTACTGAATGAATGAAGGAGTGAAGGAGTGAATGAGTGAAGGAGTGCCTGCATTTCCCATGCTGGGTTCCAACTTCCCACTTACACGTGGGCTCCTCTGCTAGCCGGGGAGCTGCGTGAGTCTGTCACCCCGCCTGCAGTGTCCTCAGAGTAACATCCAGCCTGTGGCCTCTGCTGCTCAGGGTGCCCCCGCCTGGTGTTGCTCTGTGTCACCACTGCTCACCCTGCGCCAGTGTCCTGTCTGTCCCTCAGCAGCCTCGGAGTCTGCACTTGCCCCTCACGGAGGGACCTGCTCAGCAGAGCCTTCTGTCGCTGCCTTCTCTTGGGGTGCCCCATTTACCACCCAACAAGGTAGCCACTGGCTCCCTCCCTAAAACCCATCGCTCTCTTGTGCACCTGCGCTCTGGTTTGCTTTTTCTCGTGGGGACACACACACATGGGCATCCCTGAGGACACCTGTGCTGCTCACCACCGGGCCCCCAGGGTTGAGCGCAGCCCTGGGCGCACAGTAGGCCCTCAACGGTTCTTGAATGAGTAATTAAATGATATCAGGCATTTCAGCTACCTGATCACGAGCCGGGAGCTGGGGAGGGGTGGGTGGGGTGTCCCCGTGTTTCTACCCTGGGGGGACCTGGTGCCCAGCAGACGCTCTGCTGACGTGGCTGAGTGCAGGTGGAGAGGCCTGCCCGTTCCTGTCCCCCACCCCGCGTGCAGCCCCCACCTTGTCAAAGCACACGAGCCGCAGCTTGCCGCCCAGGTTGATGCGCAGCGGGTGGATGCAGAAGATGCCCTGTGCCCGCAGCCGGCTCTGGGCGTAGAGTGTGCACACTGTCATGGCAGCCGGCAGGGCTGGCGGCACCACGACCGTCACCAGGTCCAGAGCCCGGATCACAATCTCGCTCACAGGCACCTGGCAGGAGACACCGTGAGCGCCCAGGCCGGGCGGGGACATGGGAGGCCCGCCGCAGCCCCACGCGGCCCGGGACTCACCCGGTTGTGGTAGAGAATTAAGACGCTGTAGACGGTGCCGAGCAGAGCTGGGGAGACAGGAGGGCTCAGTGGGATTTCAAACCCAAGCTGGGGGCCACCAGCAGAGGGGTGCGGGGCACACTCACCCAGGATGGACAGGGCAGCCACGAACTTCATGCTGTGTTTATAGAACTTGAAGTTGATGGGCCGGGGGTGCAGGATGGAGCTCACCAGGCCCCCTTTAGCCGTGCAGAACCCTGGCAGGAGGCAAGGAACAAGGTGGAGAAGCGGGGCTAGACAGGCCTCGCCTACCTCTCGCCACCCCGCTGCACCTCTGGGGTACTAAGACGTGATGCTCATAGGTGATGGCCAAGGCCCTGCCCAGCCCTCCTGGGGTTCTTTCTGTGTGTGTGTGATATTGGGGATTGAACCTAGAGGTGCTCTACTCAGCAATATCCCCAGCCCTGTCTGTCTGTCCATCTATCTATCTATATCTATCTATCTGCAGTACTGGGGATCAAACCAAAGGGTGCTCTATTGCTGAGCTATACCCCAAGCCCTTTTTTTTTTTTTTGCGGTACTGGGGATTGAGCCCAGGGCGTTCTACCTCCGCGCTACACCCCCGGCCCTATTTTTTATCCTTTATTTTGAAACTGGGTCTCACGAAGTTGCAGAAGCCTCACTAATTAGCTGAGACTGGCCGCGAACCCGGATCCTCCGGTCTCAGCCTCCCAAGTATTGGGATTACAAGTGTGCGCCACCACGCCCGGCTCTCCCCAAGCCCTTTTTATTTTTCATTTTGAGACTGAGTCTTGCTCGGTTGCCTAGGCTGGCCTTTGAACTTGCGCTCTTCCTGCCTCAGACCCCTATGCTGCTAGAATTAAGATGTGGGCCACTGTGCTCAGCTTCTCCTTCAGTTTTGTTTTTGTGTTGGCAGGGGAGAGGAGTGCTGGGGATTTAACCCAGGGCCATTCTACTTCTGAGCTAAACCCTCAGTCCTTTTTATTTTTTATTTATTTTATTTTATTGCAGTACTGGGGATTGAACCCAGGGGCATCTGACCTCCGAGCTACACGCCCAGACCTATTTTTTTTATTCTTTATTTTGAAACAGGGCCTCACTAAGTTGCGGAGGGCCTCACTAAGTAGCTGAGGCTGGCCACGAACCCGGATCCTCCGGTCTCAGTCTCCCAAGTACTGGGATTACAAGCGAGAGCCACCATGCCCGGCTTACTTTTTATTTTGAAACAGGGTCTTGTTAAGTTGCTGAGGCTGGCCTTGAACTTGTGATCCTCCTGTCTCAGCTTTCCAAGTACTGGGAGTACACGTGTGCGCCACTACACTTGGCTCTCCTTTTGGTTTTTAAAAATGGAATTAGTGAGCCGGGCGTGGTGGCGCACATTTGTAATCCCAGTACTTGGGAGGCTGAGACAGGAGGATCGCAGGTTCACGGCCAGCCTCAGCTACTTAGTGAGGCACTCCACAACTTAGTGAGACCCTGTTTCAAAATAAAGAATAAAAATAGGGCTGAGTGTGTAGCTCGGAGGTAGAATGCCCCTGGGTTCAATCCCTAGTACTGCAAAAAAAAAAAAAAAAAAAAGGAATTAGTGGATGGCATCTAAGGATGGGGTAGTTTCACTTACAATCCGGATTTAGAGTGGACTTTTTCCTGCTTGCCACCTTCCTCCCCCTCCGGCATTTACAACCTCTGTGGAAGTTGCAATGCTTGGTCAGAGTCTGGCCTAACTTCCTGTTAAATTGGGGACACTGAGGCCCAACTGGGGTGGAACTTGCCCAGGGCAGAGGCAGAGGAGGGTATGGGGTCCAGGGCTCCAGGCCTGCCCTGGGTCCCCTCTCCTACAGGTACTGAGCCCAGCATTCCTCCCCGCCTCCTGATAGGTACCTGTCCGAGTCACCACTGCCAGGACGTGGGGTCCCACATAGGCTCGGGCCTGTAGGATGAGGGTCCCGCAGAAGACTGTGTGCCGCCGATGTGTCTCTGGGCAGTAGGGCCGGGGCCCCTCCGGCAGGGCCGTCTTTAGCACTGGAACACTCTCCCCTGGGAGGGACATGGTGTGAGGCCCACAATGGGCCCTTCAGGCCACTCTCCCACCACCAAAACCAGGAGCCGTGCACAGAACTGTTCCATCGGCCCCAGGTCTCATTTAACTATGTAACCAGGTGTGAACAAGAAACCACACCCCATTTTGCAGAGAGGGACACTGAGGCTCCGAGAAGGTAGAAGACATAAAAATACAGTAAAATAGCCGGGTGTGGTGACGCATTCTTGTAACCCCCGTACTTGGGAGGCTGAGATAGGAGGATCGCAGGTTAGAGGACAGCCTCAGCAAGTAGTGAGACTCTCATCAACTTAGCGAGACCCTGTTTCAAACTAAAAATAAAAAAGGGCTGGGGGTGTAGCTCGGAGGTAGAATGTTCCTGGGTTCAATCCCTATTACACCCCCTCCACAGTAAGACAATCCTGGAAGGGGGGGCAATTGCCAGGAACCAGCTCTGGGGGAGCTGGATGAGCGTGCGTGCGCATGTGTGGGTATTGAGAGGCAGGGCGTAGGGAGCCTTTCTCCTTCTGTTGGAATTTGTATGTGTGGTACTAGGGATTGAACCCAGGGGCGCTCTACCTCTGAGCTACACCCCAGCCTTTTTTGTGGTACTGGGGGTGGAACCCAGGGGGCATTTTACCTCTGAGCTACACCCCCAGCCCTATTTTATTCTTTTATTTTGAAACAGGGTCTCACTAAGTAGCTGAGGCTGGCTGTGAACCTGTGATCCTCTTGTCTCAGCCTCCCAAGTACTGGAATTACAGGTGTGCACCACCACATCTGGCTAGCCCTTTTAATTTATTTACTTATTTATTTTTTTGGCAGTACAGGGGATTGAACCCAGGGGCATTCTACCTCCGAGCTACACCCCCAGTCCTATTTTTTATTTTGAAACAGGATCTCACTGAGTTGCAGAGGCCTCACTAAGTAGCTGAGGCTGGCTGCGAACCCGGATCCTCCTGCCTCAGCCTCCCAAGTACTGGGATTACAAGCGTGTGCCACCATACCCAGCTGCCCTTTTTATTTTGAAACACAGTCTCAATAAGTCACTGAGGCTAGCCCCAAACTTGTAATCTTCCTTTCTTAGCTTCCCAAGTACTGGGATCCTACTGGAAATTTTTATTACAACAAATACATACTACTTTATGATTCAAACCAATAAGGATATTTACATAGGGACGTGGCATAACCTCTTATAAAGCCCCGGGCAGGCTGCCAGGCAGAACAGCAAGCCCTTACGAATGTCTGTGAGGATGCAATTATTGAGCACCCACTGTGTGAAGATTCCTGGGAGAGATTCAGGGACAACCTAGGCACTGTCTCTATCCCCCAAGAGGGAGGTCAGAGGGCCAGGTTCAGGGCACGCACCCACGGATCCTGCCAATCATTATCATTATACAAACAGAACTCTAGGCAGAAACCTTCCTTGGAAGAAACAACTGTATCATGGTTTTCAATAAACTCTGTCCAGTACCCACTGCGGAGATGTAATATATCTCTGAGAAAACAGTGTTTGTATATATCAAGATACACACGGGACGAGGTTGCTGGCAATGGCGCTGTTTGCACTGGCTGCAGACTCACAATCGAATCCTCATTGCAGGGGACTGACGGGGTTAGTGGGTCACAATATGCCCACACTGCGGCCTCTTACGCAGTGTGAGGTGGCGCCCGAGGTGCCTGTGGATGAGTGCCCAGGGAAGCGCAAAGCCCGGAACAATACATCCAGCGTGACCCCCTGTACGTAACTGAAGGACATGTGTTTGTATTTTTTAAATTTTTTGTACTAAAGATTGAACCCAGGAGGATTGGACCCAGGGGCATTCTACCTTCAAGCTACACCCCCAGCTCTTTTTTATTGTTTATTTTGAAAAAGGATCTTAAGGCCGGGCGTGGTGGCGTACGCTTGTAATCCCAGTACTTTGGGAGGCAGAGACCGGAGAATCCGGGTTCGCGGCCAGCCTCAGCTCTCTCGCTCTCTCTCTCACTGTCTCTCTCTCTCTCTCTCTCCTTAGTGAGGCCCTCCGCAACTTTGTGAGACCCGGTTTCAAAATAAAGTATAAAAAATAGGGCCGGGGGCATAGCGCGGAGGTAGAACGCCCTTGCGTTCAATCCCTGGTACCGCAAAAAAAAAAAAAAAGAAAGAAAAAGGATCTTGCCAGGTATGGTGGCATGCTTGTAATCCCAGTACTTGGGAGGCTGAGACTGGAGGATCCGGGTTCACGGCCAGCCTCAGCTACTTAGTGAGGCCCTCCGCAACTTAGTGAGACCCTGTTTCAAAATAAAGAATAAAAAATAGGGCTGGGAGTGTATCTCAGAGGTAGAATGCCCCTGGGTTCAATCCCCGGTACCACAAAAAAAAAAAAAAAGGGTCTCACTAAGTTGCTGAGAGTCTAAGTTGCTGAGGCTGGCCTTGAACCTGTGGTCCTCCTGTCTCAGCCTCCCAGGTACAGGGATTACAGGTATGTGCCACCACGCCCAGTGAGGTATGCTTGCACTTGTGTGCACATATTACATAAATGCCGAGAAAGGAGTGGAAGGACCGTGGGGACCCTTCACAGTGGCTGCTTTGGGGGTGGAGAAATGACCCCCTTGCCCTGTTTATGCACCATTTTCTCCTATGTAGTTTGGAGTCTTTGGACATTCTTGTAGGAATAGTTCACACATCTTGGGTGCTTACCCCATGCCTCCTATCTAGGGTTGACTGATACCCCATTTTATAGGAGGGGAAACTGAGGCACAGTGAGGTTAAGCGACACAGTCCAAGGGGATGGGGCTAGTAAGTGCTGAAGCCAGGATTGTTATTTCAAATCTTTTTTTTTTTTTTTTTTGGTACTGGGGATTGAATCCAGAGGCATTCTACCTCCAAGTTATACCCCCAACCCGATTTTATTTCTTATTTTGAAACAGGGTCTCACTAAGTTGAGGAGGGCCTCGCTAAATTGCTGAGGCTGGCTTCGAACTTGTGATCCTCCTGTCTCAGCCTCCCAAGTACTGGTATTACAAGCGTGAGCCACCACGCCCTGCTCAGGATTATTATTTCAAAGAAAAAGGAAAAGAAGAAAACTCAAGCTAAAACTCCTGACACGAGGCGAGGGTTGGGTGGCGGGGAAAGAGGACAGTGGCCGCGGGCCGGGGCTCACCTGTCAGGGAGCTCTCGTTGACCATGCACTCTCCGGTCACCAGTGCGGCATCGCAGGGCACCAGCCCGCCCTCGGGGGGCAGCACCAGGCAGTCTCCGGGCACCAGCTGGCTGGAGTCCACCCATTCCTCCTCTGTGGGTGGGTGGGAGCTCAGCGGGGCGCCCCAGCCACCCCAGCCGCCACCTGAACCCTCCCTGGCCCAGCTCCTCACCTCCCCCAGGCCGGCGCACGAGCACCCGCACGGACAGCTTCACCATGTCCCTCAGAGTCTGGCTTTGCTGTGGGCAGAGGGGACAAGAAGGACTGGGTGGGTGGTGGCCCCTGGGGACCCAGCTGCCTGCCCCACCCACCCCACACACTCACCTTTCTGGTCTTATACAGCGACAGGCAGATGGAGACAGCAGAGATGAGGAAGATGCACAGGGCGTACCAGTAGTAGTGGTCAGCCAGCCACAGCGCGATGCTGAAGGCCTGGAACCCGTAGTAGGGGTTCAGAGCCTGGGGGACATGGGGAGGCAGCGTGAAGGCCCGCATCCCCGGGGCAGTCTGGTCACAGGCCACGGGAGCAGAGGCCCCAGTGGCTGGCACGGGACGTGGCCAGGCCTCTCTTGTGGCCGGGCCCAGCCCTACCCATCCAGACATCTTTTGAGCCGCCAGCTTCTCCACTCTAAAGAGGACATGGGTATTTGCTGAGTCCCTCTGTGCCAGGCCCCTGCTAAACTTTCATTTTTCTTGCGGTACTGGGGATGGAACCCAGGGGCATTCTACCTCCGAGTTATACACCCAGCCCTATTTTTCATTCTTTATTTTGAAACAGGGTCTCACTAAGTTGCGGAGGCCTCACTAAGTGGCTGAGGCTGGCCGCGAACCAACGATCCTCCTGTTTCAACCTCCCGAGTACTGGGATTACAAACGTGTGCCACCACGCCCGGCTTCCCTGCTAAACTTTAAGTGTCATGTACAATGGTGATGACGTTTCCACAAGGCAGGTGCCACCATCGGCTCCACTGTACAGATGAGGAAACTGAGGCACAGGAAGACTGCCCCTGGCCTAAGAGGCAGGCTGTGGTTCCTATCAGGCCAGACTCTCCCTCTCGCGGTGTCTGCCCACGGGCTGGGATGTGTCACAAGGTCCCTGTGTGACCCTGGCCATGTCCTGTCCCTGCTCTGAAGCTTGGGTTCGTCCTGTGTGAACAGTGATCCTGGTCCCTACTCACAGGACTGCTGGGAGAACAGGAGGTCAACGCACGGAGACCACCGCGCTCTAGGGCGTGCCGCCTAGCACGGGGCAGGCTCGGCTGCATGGACCTGCCTCCCGGCCCCCGGCCGGCTGTGCCCACCATCTCTGCCCCCAGCCTTGAGTGGACTTCCAGGTCTTTGATCCGGTGACTCGTGGCTGGGCTCACTGGGGCAAGGTCTGAGCTGGCTCCACCCCTACCACTCAGAAGGTGACAGCTGGTCTGGTCTGTCACTATACAGTGGCCCAGAGGACAGCCCTGGGCCAAGCACACACAGCAAGTCCAACCCAGAGCGAGGACGAGACCCGGAGCAGCCCTACCTCATCCACCAGGAGCTGCGGGTAGGACTTGACAGGTATGCCGATCACATTGGGGCCGTAAATGGTCTTCCTGAAAGAGGGACGGCGCAGAGCTGTCAGACAGAGGGGCTGTGGCAGCTGGACCCCCCGGGTTTTATACCAGGGAAACTGAGGCTCTGGGAAGGCGATGGACTGGAAGCAGTTGTATGGGAGGGAGCGGGCAGGACGGGGCTCCTGGCTCTCGGGGTGCCCGGGCCCGGCACGGCACCCACCTCACAGTCTGCTTCTGGAGGCTGAGGCCCGAGCGAGAGCTGTGGATGTCGTCACAGGTGCGGCCATGGTCCAGCAGGCTGGCGAGGGCGGGGAGGAGGTATGGGCGACGAGGCCTGAGCTCTGCATGCCCCCTCCTGGGCAGGCTGGGGATTTGGGAGCCTTCTGACGACACCCTGAGCTCCCGGGAGAACCCTGGGCCTAGCTCTCCTGCTGCCCTGACTGCCCGCCAGTTCACCAGGGCAGGAGGGCTGTGACATGACAGTAAGCCTCGTGGTGACAAGAGTACCTATTACCAAGTGATGAGTGCTATTCTTTTTTTTTTTTTGTACTGGGCTTTGAACCCAAGGGCATTCTACCTCCAAGCTACACCCCAGCCTTTTGTATTTTTTTGTTTTGAAAAAGGGTCTCACTAGGTTGAGAGTCTCACTAAGTTGCCAAGGCTGGCCTCCAACCAGCAATTCTCCTGTCTCAGCCTCCCAAGCACTGGGATTACAGGCGTGTGCCACCACGCCGGCTACAAGAGCATTATTCACACTGATGATGCCTTAGGCGAGTCACTTAAGCTCTCCGCGCCCGGACTTTCTCATCTGCAAAGCAGGGGGCAGCAACAGCACCTCGCCTGCGGGCCTGCGATGCAGTAAATGGGCCCGTGTACATGCAGAGCACCTCGGACAGCGCCTGCCACTTGCTAAGCGACAATGCGTTGGTGAGCTTCGTTACGGCCTTGATGGTGCCTGGGGATGCGCCTGGCTTCCTGAGCACCCCTTGTTTCGAAAGCCCCCGGTGTGGGCGTTTGTGTCTCCTGCAGCAGTGGCGACCCGTGATGGTCAGGAGGTGGCCCTGACTCCCTCACTCTGTGGGGGAGTCACCCCGAGGTATAGGTGCTCTGCACTGGCCTGGAGGGAGCCCCAGGGGACTGAGCTGCGCTTGTGGTAGCAACAGCCTGATATCCTGTCTGCCGCCACCCCTCGCCTGGCCACCCCTCGCCTGCGTCCCTTCCCCAGAGCGGCCCGGGGAAGCTTCCAGATAAACTCTGCTCTGGAATCTCCTCTCGGGCTCTGCTTCTGAAGGACCCAAATTAAGACATGTTGACAGAGCAGGGCTGAACCCCAAGCTGATTGTCCTAGCACAGAGCCCATGGTTTGGGTCACAGCAATGTCACCACCTTAGGCCAGATGCCAGGTCTGGCTTTACATGAATTTTTATAGACTTCACCTTTTTTTTTTTGCAGTACTGGGGATTGAACCCAGGGGCATTCTACCTCTGAGCTACACCTCCAGCCCTATTTTTTATTCTTTATTTTGAAACAGGGTCTCGCTAAGTTGTGGAGGGCCTCACTAAGTAGCTGAGGCTGGCCACGAACCCGGATCCTCCGGTCTCAGCCTCCCAAGTACTGGGATTACAAGCGTGCACCACCACGCCCAGCATAGACTTCACCTTTAAAATAACCCTAGGAGGCGGGAATTATCCTCAGTTACAGCAGAGAGGCTCAGTAACTTGCCCGAGGTTTCTGCACAGCTGAGAGGTGAGCCAGGCCCGGCAGGGTCGCTTCATGCCCTGCCCTGGGAGGTGACATGGGCCATGGTGGCCCTGGCTCCTACCTGACTTGGTAGAAGGCTTGCTGGCTCTCAATCCAGACATAGCGCTGGCCTTGGAACACGTAGTACCGCAGCTCCCGCTTCTGAAGGGGGAGAGAGGCCGGTGGGAGGCAGCCCCAGCCCACGAGGAGCAGGGGTAGGGTGGGGGTGGCTGCAGGGACCAGTATCACAGGAAGGAGAGGCGGGAGAGGCTTGGAAGAGTAGACATGGTCAGACGACATCCCGGGTGTTTGGGACAACAGAATCAGGAGGTGTGTGGGAACATGCAGTCCAACCCTCCCATTGTACAGACAGTGAAACTGAGGCCCAGAGAAGGACTGGATTCATCCAGAACCCAGCCGTCCACTCACTGCCTCCTCCCTCCTGTGGAGCTGGGCGGTGTCCTTCCACGTGCCTTCTGGTACAGCCCCCACAGCCACCTGGCTCCGGCCATCCTCTGCCTGGGCCTGCGGGGGCAGCTCCAGGCTGGGGAGGGGCTGCGGGTTATTCTGCAGCTCCAGGAGCTGACCCCAAACCTCCCCGAGCACAGAGCCACCGTCCCTCACTGGTATGGGGCCCCAGAGTCAGCGCTGATGTGGGAAGGGGAGCAGGGGCTTCTGGAAGGGGCGATGGGGCTGTCTCACCTGCCCTCGCTGATGGCCTCGGTCTGCACCTGGACGGTGAAGAGCCGCCGGGAGTTATCCTGGAACACAGAGTGTGGACTCAGTCCCAGAAGAGAGCCCTCCCCTCCCTGCCCCCACCCCATGGCCAGGAGGCCCCTGCTGGAGATGGCAGAGTCAAGGCTAGCCAGGTGCCGTGGTGCAGGCCCAAAATCCCTGTTCTTGGGAGGCTGAGACAGGAGGATCACAGGGTTGAGGACAGCCTCAGCAACTTAGCAAGCCCTTCAGCAACTTAGTGAGATCTTGTTTCAAAATAAAAAATAAAATAGGGCTTGGGGTATAGTTCAAAGGTAGAACATCCTTGGGTTCAATCCCTAGTACACACACAAAGAAAAAAAGATGTCAGGGACACAGGTGACCCCGTAGCCACACAGCTAGCCCCTTCTGCCCACTGCTCAGATGGAAAAGCTAAAGTCCAGAGGATGACCTGCCCAGGGTCCCACGGAAGGCCAGTGTCAGGCTGGGCCAAGAACCTGAGCAGCCTGCACCTGGCCCTGGCCGCCGCTGCCCTTCTCCAGCCCAAGGTCGGCCCGGCCCTCACCTCTTTGTCTCTTATTTCGATGACGAGTGTTTCGGCGCGGGCCAGGCTGCATGGCCGCTGCCGCAGGCGCACCCCCCACGAGGGCTTCCAGTGGAACAGCAGCAAGGGGATCCCGGCCAGCATCCAGACCACGACGTGATAGCCGATGACCCTCCATGGACTGCCACAGTAGCCGCTGAGCCTCTGAGGGTGCAGCAAGAAGGGAGGGGCTGGGGGAGGGGGCCGGGCGCAGGACAGGCCTGTGTCACCGCCACCTGCCCCCACGCCCTCGTACCACGGATGAAACTGAGGAGCTGAGGGGATCTATTGATGTCTCTATCGTCAGGGTCCCATAGCTGGCCGGCATGTGGCCCACGAGAGGGCTGCTGTCTGTGGATGGAAAGGAGAAAGGTCATTTGCAGGGGGAGGGTCTTTCTCCTCCTCTTCTTTCTGTTTTTTGTTTGTTTTGCAGTAGTGGGGATGGGACCTAGGGCTTGTGCACGCCAGGCAAGCGCTCTGCCACTGAGCTGCATCCTCAGCCCTCCTCTTACTTCTTTAAACAAGCTTCTCTCTCTCTCTCTATTTTGGTACTGGGGATTGAGCCCAGGGGCATTCTACCTCTGAGCTACACCCCCAGACCTTTTTATTTTTGAAAGTGTCTGGCTAAATTGCTGTGCACTGGACCTTCAATCCTCCTTGTCTCAGCCTCCCAAGTACTGGGATTACAGGAATGCACCACTCACTGTGCCTGGTTAAGCTACATCATTTCATAATTGGGTCTGACACTCTTGCATAGGGGTGCATGCCTGTAATCCTAGTACTTGGGAGGCTGAGACAGGAGGATTCCAGGTTTGAGGCCAGCCTCAGCAGCCAAGTGACACCCTCAGCAACTTAGCAAGACCCTGCTTCAAAATAAAAAATAACAAGGGCCGGGGGTGTAGTTTAGAGGTAGAATGCCACTGGGTTCAATCCCCAGTTAAAAAAAAGAAAAAAAGAAAAAGAAAGAAAAGAAAAAGGTAAATCCAGTAGCTCAGTCTTCACACGCCTGTTATCTGGCCGTTCTGATGGTTCTTGCTCATAGTGTCTGACTTCCTTGTGTGCCGGTCATCCCTGAGGACTGCAGTCCAGAACTGCTAAGCATCCTGAGCTCCTGAACCCAGCTGTTGGCCTGCTTGGAGCTCGGAGTCCCACTTTCCATTTCTCGCCTGCCCCCACTCTGAGGGCGGGGTCAGGGCTGCTCATCCCCCATCCATCCCAGTGCCCAGCACAGGCCCGAAGTGAGGAGACTCTGAGCAGTCCAGTCCAGACTGATAGAATGTCAGGCCTGCAGGCCATCTTTCCAGATGGGTCAAGTGAGCCTCAGGGAATAGCACCAGGTGGCTGCTACAGAAATTCTTTCCTTCCTGCTTCCTCTGCTGCAGGGCAGGCAGACAGTGGGTGTTCTGGGACAGACTCCATCTGAAGGACCTGTGAGGTATGTGGACGCCTGGCCCCTCCCCAGACCTGCTGGATCAGCTCCTCAGCAGGGTGGGGTGGTGTGGGCAGCTGCTCACTTCACAAGAACCTCTGGAAAGTTCCCAAAGCCAGACAGGCGTGAGGCAGGCTGCTGATTTTCTGGGATCCCCCTCGACCTCCACCCCAGAACCTGAGCCTTTCTAAGAGTTTCTACCCAACAAGCCCAGAGAGTCCCAAACACCTGCCACTGTCACATCCCCAGCCTCTCAGCTGCTCTGTCCCCAAATGCTTGGGCTTCTAATCTTCCCTGAGCACAGTAAGTAATCACAATAGTCAGGCTGGAGGTGTAGCTCAGTGGTAGAATGCTCGCCTAGCATGCCCAAGCCCTTGGTTTGATCCCCAGCACAGCAACAAAACAAAACAAAACAAAACAAAACAAAACAAAACACAACGACAGAAAACAAAACAAAAAACCTAGAGTGGTCATTAATCTTCCCTAAAGTCTCATGTATGTGGCTCTATTCTTGGCCCTTTTTCTTTTTTTATGGTACTGGGGATTGAACTCAGGGACATTCTACCTCCAAGCTGCAGCCCTAACCCTATGTTATTTTTATTTTGAAACAGAGTCTTGCTAAGTTGCTGAGGGCCTCACTACGTTGCTGAGGCTGGTCTTGAACCTGTGATCCTCCTGTCTCAGCCTCCCAAGTACTGGGATTATAAGCGTGTGCCACCATGCCCAGCTGAGACCATATTTCAAAAGAAAAAATTAAATAGAGCTGAGGGTTTAGCTCAGAGGTAGAAATCCCTGGGTTCAATCCCTAGTACCAAATATATATATATATATATTTAAAATTTCCCTTTTTATGAACAAAGGAGACCCTGGAGTAGATGGTTTATATTTGCTTGCAATTAACTCTTCCAAACTGATCTCAGAGGCTGAACCGGCTCAGCGCTGGCTCAGGCTGGGCTCCAATCACTACGTACCACCTGGGGCACACCTGGAGGCGTGGGGCTGCGTGTCCCTGCCAGCCCAGCAGCCTGTCCACTCCCACCCCAGCCCCTCATGGAAGGGCAGCAATACCAGCTAACATGTATTAAGCCTTCGCCGGTGACGGGGGCTGGGCTGAGCCTCTGTGCTGAGCTCCCTGCACCCTCCTGGCAAGCCCAGGCGGGGACTCGGGAAGGAAGGCTGAGCACAAAGACCCACCAGCCACGAGCGGCCAGGCCTGGGCTCTGGGACTCACGTGGGCACTTGCAGAGAACAGGCCACATCCCCCGCACCCCCTAAGGCCTCTTTCAATGGATGACGCAGAAACCAAGAGAAGAGAGGCTCCACCTGCAGCAGCCGGGCCCTGGCGGTGCAGGCTGACTCAACAAATGGCTGATCTCTGGGGAACGAACACACATGCACACACGCACACACGCACACACGCACACACGCACACACGCACACACACAGAGGTGGCAGAGCTGGCTGGGGAAAGAGCATCATTTCCTTCCCTTCTGGATCTGTAGACAAGAAACAGCCGAGGCCTCTGCTCTCTGGTGTGAGCAGGGCGGGGTGACAGCCTCACTCCACTGCGGGCCTGGGTGGGCACAGAGGACATTCAAGGTCACTGTCAGCAGAGCTGGGTTGGCAGGTCTTTGACCACCAGCAAGCCACAGCCTTTTCCTGCCTCTGTGTGTGTGTGTGTGTGTGTGTGTGTGTGTGTGTGTGTGTGACTGGGGATTGAACCCAGGGACACTGTACCACTGAGATATCCTCCACCTCCCCACACTCTTTTTATTTTTTGGTTCCAGGGGCCTTTTACCTCTGAGCCACACCCCCAGCCCTATTTTTATTTTTTTTTTATTTTGAAATAGGGTCTTACTGGGTTGATGAGAGTCTCACTACTTGCTGAGGCTGTCCTCGAACCTATCATCCTCCTGTCTCAGCCTCCCAAGTACTGGGATTACAAGCATGTGCCACCATACCCAGCTTTGTTTTTTGTTTTTTGGGTTTTTTTTGCAGATTTGGGGTTTGAACCTAGGCGCATTCTACCTCCAAGTTACACCCCCCACCCTATTTTTTTGTTGTTGTTGCGGTACCAGGGATTGAACCCAGGGGCGTTCTACCTCCGAGCTACACCCCCCGGCCCTATTTTTTATACTTTATTTTGAAACAGGGTCTCACGAAGTTGCGGAGGGCCTCACTAAGTAGCTGAGGCTGGCTGCGAACCGAACCCGGATCCTCCAGTCTCAGCCTCCCAAGTACTGGGATTACAAGAATGCACCACCACACCTGGCCCAGCCCTATTTTTTGTTCTTTATTTTGAAACAGGGTCTCACTAAGTTGCAGAGGGCCTCACTAAGTAGCTGAGGCTGGCCGCAAACCCGGATCCTCCGGTCTCAGCCTCCCAAGTACTGGGATTACAAGTGTGTGCCACCACACTGTGCTTTTTTGTTTTTTAATTTTGAAACAGGGTCTATGTTACCATGCTGGTTCTGAATCTGTCCTCCTCCTGTCTCAGCCTCCCAAGTACTGGGATTACAGGCGTGTGTGACCGATTCCAGCTTCCTGCCCCTTTTGAGAAGGCCAGCATTGGAGCCCATTTGGGTTTTCTCCCCCCCTGCACTACTGGAGATGGAACCCAGGAGTGTTCTACCATTGAGCTACACCCCTAGCCCTTTTTATTTGGAGACAGGGTCTTGCTAAGTTGCCCAGGCTAGCCTTGAATTTGTGATCCTCCTGCCTCAGCCTCCTGAGTAGCTGGGATTACAGGTGAGCACTACTGTGCCCAGTGCAACTGGGTTTTTGCCAGAGCCCTGCACCTGCCCAAGACCACCTCCCAGAGGCAGGGCATGGTGGGGAAGCGCTCACCCTCTAGAGCTGTGCTTGGGATGTTTCCATGGCGATGGGGAAGGAGCCCGGGTCACCAGGGGCTTCCTCCAGGCCAGGCCCCGCTCCCAGGTTTTATATCCAGCCACTCATTTATTTCTCCCACCCCTGCAGCCCTAGGAAGAAGGTGCTACTTTTATCTCTATTTTACAGACTGGGAAACTGAGGCACAGAAAGGTAAATTGCCCTAAAGCCACACATCTTCATTAGCGTGTTCATCATAAATTGTGCTCCTGGGATCGAAGACAGCCTCAGTAAGTAGTGAGACTCTCATCAACCTAGCGAGACCCTGTTTCAAACTAAAAATATAATAGGACTGGAGGTGTAGCTCAGAGGTAGAATGGCCCTGGGTTCAATCCTCTGTATCGCACACACAGAGACACACACACAAAAATTAATTAGCCGGGTGTGGTGGCGCACACTTGAAATCCCAGTACTTGGGAGGCTGAGAGCTGAGGATCCAGGTTCACGGCCAGCCTCAGCTACTAAGTGAGGCCCTCCGCAACTTAGTGAGACCCTGTTTCCAAATAAAGAATAAAAAATAGGACTGGGGGTGTAGCTCGGAGGTAGAATGCCCCTGGGTTCAATCCCCAGTACCACACACACAAAATCTATTAATTAAAAAAATTAATTAAAAAAATTGTGCTCCCGGCTCCCTTGCAAGCAAGCTGTTTTGTGGGGTAGGTGTCTCAGCCTCTCTGGTCTTCCATTTCCCATCTCTAGAAGAATAATCCCAGAGACGCTGTGTGCAGCTGGCACGCAGGTGAGATGTAAATACCACCACAGCTGGGTTTGTGAAGTTCTGGAGACCTGGCCTGGGCAGGTGGGTGGTTCCCTGCCCAGGAGGCGTGGCCTCAGCTCTGACCCACTTCCCAGACTGGCCTCTCCTTTCCCATCACGCCATCTGAAACACACAGTTGTGCCCCTGCCCCCAACCCAGGTCGTTCAACAGCTCCCTGCGATCAACAGCGGATCTGATTCGAGCCTGCAGGGCGGGCTTCCTGCCCTGTTCACACATAACCTCTGAGCTTTGGAGAGCCACATGCCCAGGGACTTGCCTCCAAGCTGGAAAAGGGCCTGTTTTTCTGCAAAGTCCTCTCAGCCCACCACACCCACCACCTGTGACACCTTCACCATCACCGGTTAGGGTGGCTGCTGGTCCCGCTAACGGTGCCCTCTGCCAAACATGGAATGAATGAATTAATGAATGAATGCACATCTCGCAGGCACAGCAGGGCAGGGAGGCAACGGTGCCAGGAGCCACGTGTCCGTGTCCATCCCCCTGCCCTTGGCCAGTCTGCTGTGAGGTGCACAGGCTCCCCCTCTTCCAACAGGGCCCTTCCCTTGCCATGGGCACCCAGGATCAAACAGCGCTCCCTCCCTCTGGGAAGTTCTTCCTTCTGTCTATCACACGTCCTCCATGTCATAAAGAGACTTTCCCAGTCAACCATGGGATGAGGGAGGGGAGAGGAGAGTGCGGGAGAAGGAAGTCACAGCGGTGGAAACCTCTAGAGCTCCAGCCAGGGCCAGGGCGTGCCTCCTGAAGGACACCTGTCCAAACATTGGGTGGGCCTGTTCACCTCTACACCCAGCTCAATAGCCCAGCGCGATCACAGGACGCGATCACAGGACGGATGGTGTGGAGCTCCGCCAGCTCAGGCCGGCGGCCCAGGGCGGCTGGACAGGCTGGGTGGGAGGAGAACTGCAGCCATGCCGTTCCTGCTCTCCTGGGCCGTGCTTGCTGTCGCTGGAAGCCCTTCGGTGCTGTGACTCATGGCATCTTCACACACAACTCTCTGAGGGAGGGGCCAGCATCATCCCCGCTTTATGGTTGGGGAAACTGAGGAACAGAGCTACCTGTGAAGTTCCTTGCCCAGGGTTGTATAACTTGAAAGGGGGAGAAGCTGGGAATGTGTGGATCTGAACGAACACGTTCCTCTCTTAGTTCATCCTCATGTAAAAAGTATAGATTAGGATTCCCATTAAAGATGAGGCCTTGGGGGGGTTGGGGGTGTATCTCAGTAGTGGAGCGCTTGCCTAGCATGCCCACGGCCCTGGGCTTGATACTCAGCACCACAAGCAAATAAAGAAAATGAGGCCCAGAGAGGTTCATTAATATGCACAAAATTACACAGCTATGAGTGGCCAAGACTGGACTTGACCCTGGTCTGAATTTACAGACCTGAGGCAATGATACCAGTATCATAGGGCAGAGGGGCTTAAGTCAAAGTCATCTGGGAACCACTGGTTTCCTGCGGAAGACCCAGCTTCCTGCCGATGACCTGGCAATGGCCCAGAACGCTGGCTTCTACCTCCCTGTGGCTGGCCAGGAGCTCCTGTCTTCAGCCAGGCTGGAGTGAGTGTGTGCACATGCGTGTATGTGCATGTGTGTGTGCACGTGTGTGTGTGTGTGTGTGTGTGTATGTGTGAGAGAGAGAGAGAGAGAGAGAATCTGTACGATATTTGCATCTAGACTCTAGGGGCCATCTTCCTTCGTTTTTCTTTTCTTTTTTGCAGTGCTGGGGATGGAAGCAGGGCCTGCAGCATGCTAGGCCAGCTTCCTCTGCTGAGCTACGCCCCAGCCCTCTTTGCTTCTTCCTTCCTCTCCCTCACCTGGGTGTGTTCTAGGCTGCAGGAGGAGATACCCAGAGGGAGAGTTCTAGACTCAGGGGTCTGCAGCTGCAGCCCTTCTGGGTAGGAGAGGCCTGCGGGCCTCATTCACAACAGATGGAATCTGAATTAGCCTATGGACGTAGGGGCCCTGGGATGCCTGGGAGGGTGTGGTCCTTGGATCTGGAGCTGACAGGCTTGCTCCGGGGGTGAGGGGGCTGAGGCAGGGGATGCGGAGTGGCGTTTGTACCCCAGATCACTGTCACCCAGACACTCAGGAGGCCTGGCTGCCCTAACCCCATTCATTGAGCCAAGAGGGGTAACTGCCCAGAGGCCTCGGGGGTAGTGCGCCACTTCCTCCACCTGGACGTCGGCATTCAGGGTGGGATCCGATTCCATGGGAGGGGGCGGGCTCCCGGCTCCCTAGACCCTCGGCCCCAGGCAGCCCAGCCCGGGCGCAGCAAGGTGGGCGGGGGCCGGCTGTGCGCAGCGCAGCGCCATCCCAGGCTCCGGCCTCTGGGAAGGGCCTGGGGCCGGGTCCCCTTACAGAGGAGGGGCCGGGTCCCCGTAGGGGAGGCGGCGGACGCTGGATCGCGCCCAGGGCCGCTCCCCGGCTCGCGACCCCGCGGAGGGAGGTGTCGCCCCTCCACCCCCGCGGACGCGAAGCCGGGCGCGGGGTCGGCGGCGCGGGGCCGGGCACCCACCTGCGCTCATGTCGGCTCCTCGCGCTCATCGCCGGCCCCGGCGTGCGCAGGGCCCCGGGGGGCGCGGTCCGGCGGCGCGGGCGGGGGGCGGGGGCGCGGGCGGGACGCGGGCGCAGCTGGGCGCGGGGCGCGGCGAGCACCTGCGGCGGCGGCAGCGGCGGGGGCGACGGCGACGGCGACGACTCTGAGGCTGCCGCAGTCTGTCTGCGGCCGCCAAGCCCCGCCCACCCCTGCGGCCCGCGTCCGTCCGCGCAGGGGCTGCCGGGACTTGTAGTTCCAGCCCGGCCTCCGCCGCGAGCACCCCCAGAGAGGGGCCTGCGTGTGACTGTGGGCAAGTCACTTAACTTCTCGGGGCCGCATTTCCTTGCTTATTGTGAGGCTCACGTGAGAACATGCGTGCAAAGTCCTTGGGACAGTTCCTGGCACTGCTGGATGAATGTCACAGGAGACTCCCACGGCCAGGTGTGCTTCATGGAGATGCACACAGACGCAGGCAGACGCCAAGGTGTTGTACAGAGGCCTTGAGAATGCCAGAGGGACCATGGAGGTGTACCCCAACCCGGAAGCCTCACCGTGTGACCCACAGATACACCTGCACAGCACTGGAGACGGCATGCTTAAATGAAGCACGTATTTCATTTTTTGTGTGTGTGGTGCTAGGGATTGAACCCAGGGGCATTCTTCCTCCCAGCTACACCTTCAGCCCTTTTTATTTTTATTCTTTTTGGAAATAGGGTCTCCCTAAGTTGCTCAGAGTCTAAGTTGCTGAGACTGGTCTCAAACCTGCGATCCTCCTGGCTCAGTCTTCCAAGTACTGGGATTACAGGCATGTGCCACCGCGCCTGGCTTAAATGCAGCATTTATCACACTGCCCCAGAGTGACAGATGCCAACAGTGTCTCCCTGACTCCAGGGTCGATGGCCTCTGGACAGAGGAACTCCAGAGGAGGTAGAGGGTGCAGCAGTGACCAGGGCAGACCAGTTCATGCTGGGCTGAGGACAGGCCTGGTCCAATTTGAACTTATGGAGCTGTAGGAGCCAGAAACATCAGGGCAAAACAGACATGGTCCTGTCCCCATGGAGCCTGCTGTCTACTGGGAGGCAGTCACAGGTAAGTAAAGGAAAACTCCAACAATCGCTTACTGTGGAAAGTGAGGGATGGGTGCGGAGGTGTGGTGGGGTGTGACGGTGGGGGACAGCCTCCAGAGAGGACAGCAGGGAGGCCTGCGCAACTCTGATCATAGCGAGAGCAGCGCCATGAGCATCGGGTCCTGGAGTTCACGTCAGCAGGAGTTGCTGATGGATGGATGCGGAGGTGCGGGATGTGCCCTGAGGTGTTGGCCTGAGCAGCTGGGGGACAGGGGAGCCATTTATTGAGCTGGGTTAGCTGCTGGCAGAGCAGGTTGGGGCCGTTCCGGTTGACCACTGGGGCATGGCTCTGACGTTACTTGGTCAGATGATAAGACCTGTTTCATCTGCAGGTGACACTTCATTGGGGACAGGCTGCTTAACTTCTCAGAGCCCCTGTGTCCTCCCTCTAGGGCTTAGCCTGATGTCTAGCAGGCCTTTTACCCAAGGATCCCAGGATTGTGGGGTGTGGAAATGGCTAGCTCAGATGACCTTGCCAAGAGACAGCGTGGCCCCGTGGCAAGGGACTGGGCCCAGGCATCAGAAAGACCTGGGTGTGCCAGGCGTGGTGGCACACGCTTGTAATCCCAGTACTTGGGAGGCTGAAACAGGAGGATCCGGGTTCGCGGCCAGCCTCAGCTACTTAGTGAGGCCCTCCGCAACCTAGTGAGACCCTGTTTCAAAATAAAGAATAAAAAATAGGACTGGGGGTATAGCTTGGAGGTAGAATGCCCCTGGATTCAATCCTCAGTTCTGCCAAAAAAAAAGAAAAGAAAAGACCTGGGTGTGGGTTGCTTTCTACCTGTGTGAGCTCAAAAGACTCACTTTCCCTCTCTGAGCCTCTCTCCTCACCGGTAACCTGGAAGCCGCTGGGAGGATGAACTGAGATGGCAGGTGCGTGGCAGAGGCCAGGTGTTTCTTTAGATCCTGGAGCTGGGTCGGAAGGAAGCTTCGTAGAGCAGGGGGCGTGGGTTCTGCATTGCAAGGTTACTCCCCTCGCTCTCTGCCTCGCAGATGCAGCTCGACATTAAAGAGGTCATCCGGGATCGCGCTGCACCTGCAGGGCAGGAGGCCAGCGGAAGCTTTCTTCCAAACCACAGGGGATGTGGGAGGCCCGCCATCTCCTGGGGTTACCTTTGGGGAAGTGGCTCTCACCGTGTGGTCCGTGCGGGCAGTCTGTGGCCCGGCTCTCCTCCCAGATAACCCTGGCTGAAATTTCCAGTCACATGTGAGCCGGGACCGATCGATCAGCTTCCTTCCTGGCTGCTGCTGTCTTGGGGGCCATCAAGGAGGACATCATATGCCTGATCCAAGTTGCAAAGGGCTGAGAAGTCAGTAATCGGGGCCAGCTGATTTCGCAGCACTGCCTTACTTCTCGATTTCTCTAGTTTCACTGGATTTTTGCAACAAAAGGGGGATTTTTCTCTTTTAGTGGCAAAGCCCGTGGTTGGTGAGATTACTGCTGACAGACACAAAGTGGGGTTTCAGTGATTTATCTTGTTAGCCTGGGGCAAGGAAGGGGAGGTGCATGGAGAGAATTTGAGCAACATGAGTCCCTGCCGGCACCCAGCAGTGTGAAGGGAGAAAGAGCATTCTTAGCCTGACACAGAAAAACCATCCTCTGAACCAGCCAGTCATGTCACAGATGTGCCGGTCACAGCCCCAGAGGGCGAGGGTTTAGTCATGTGTGTAGACCTCCCAGTGTTCAGGAGACTCTTCACACAGTAGGCATTTAAGACAAATAATAAATGGACTCTGTGTGTGTGTGTGTGTGTGTGTGTGTGTTGCTAGGGATTAAACCTAGGGGCATTTTATCTCTGAGCTACATCCCCAACCCTATCTTATTTTTTATTTTGAAACAGAGTCTCACTAAGTTGCTGAGGGCCTCACCAAGTTGCTGAGGCTGGCCTCGAACCTGGGATCCTCCTGTGTCAGCTTCCCAAATACTGAGATTATAGGCATGTGCCACCATGCTGGCTATAAATGGACTTTGTGTGTGTGTGTGTGTGTGTGTGTGTGTGTGGTACTGGGGATTGAACCCAGGGGCATTCTACCTCCAAGCTACACCCCCAGCCCTATTTTTTATTCTTCATTTTGAAACAGGGTCTCACTAAGTTGCAGAGGGCCTCACTAAGTAGCTGAGGCTGGCTGCGAACCCGGATCCTCCAGTCTCAGCCTCCCAAGTACTGGGATTACAAGCGTGCGCCACCACACCTGACCACCCTCAGCCCTTTCTATTTTTTATTTTGAAACAGGGCCATGCTAAGTTGCGGAGGCAGGCCTTGAGCCTGTGCTCTTCCTGTCTCAGCCTCCCAAGTACTGGGTTTACAGCCGTGCACCGGCTGTCCAGTCCATGACCTTTCAAGTGCTTGCTGTGTGGCCACCTGTGATGTTTTCTTTTTTTTTTTTTTTTTTTTTGCGGTACCGGGGATTGAACCCAGGGGCGTTCTACCTCCGCGCTACACCCCCGGCCCTGTTTTTTATACTTTATTTTGAGACCAGGTCTCACGAAGTTGCGTAGGGCCTCACTAAGTAGAGAGAGAGAGAGAGAGAGAGAGAGAGAGAGAGAGAGAGCTGAGGCTGGCCACGAACCT
>PVJS01022544.1:0-30428 GCA_004027185.1 Glis glis
GAAGGGCAAGAAAGAAGCGAATCAGTGGAATTACTATCATAAACAATATGTACATATGAGAATAAACCAACATCATTCTTGGAACTTCATAGGGGTGGGGGAGGAGGGGGGGACACTAAGAGCTGTGTGCATGTATGTTAACATCAAATTGATATTCACTGTGATGTAAGACTCCAATGCACCAATAAAAGCACGTTAAAAATAAAATAAAAAATAAATAAATAATAAAATATTTTTTTATTTTTAATTGACACATAGTAATTGTACATATATGTATGGAATACAGTGTGATATTTCTATGCATGTATGCAATGCATATGATCAGATCAGGGTAATTGAGATATCTAACATCTTAGACATTTACATTTTTTTGTGCTGGGAGCATTCAAAATATTCTCCACTAGTGATTTTAAAATGTACAAATAAGCCAGGCATGGTGGTGCACGCTTGAAATCCCAGTACTTGGGAGGCTGAGACCAGAGGATCCAGGTTCGAAGCCAGACTCAGCTACTTAGGCCCTCCGCAACTTAGTGAGACCCTGTTTCAAAATAAAGAATTAAAAATAGGGCTGGGGGTATAGCCTGGAGGTAGAGTGCCCCTGGGTTCAATCCCCGGTACTGCAAAAAAAAGTACAATTAATTATTGTCAACCATAGTTATCCTACTGTACTACAGAACATTAAGTTATTTCTCCTATCCAGTTGCACCCCTGTACCCATTAATTATCATCTCTCCATTGCCCTCTCCTTCCCTACACCCTTCTCAGGCTCTGGTAACCATTACTATACTCTCTATGTCTATGTAACCAACTTTTTCACCTTCCACATATAACTGAGAACATGTGGTATTTGTCTTTCTGTGACTGACACATTTCACTTAATGTCCTCCAGGTGCATCAATGTTGTTGAAAATGACAGAGCTTCATTCTTTTTAGGTCTAACTAATATTCCATTGTGTTGATACACTCATTCACCTACTGATATACACCAGGTTGATTCCATTTCTTGGCTATTGTGAATAGTGCTGCAATAAACATGTGAGTACAGATGTGTCTTCAACATACTGATTTCAATTCCTTTGGATATATAACCAGTAGTGGGCTTGCTGGATCATGTGGTACTTCTATCTGAACCCAAGTCTCATGGATTCTCTACTTTTCCTCCAGCTTCTCTTGTGACCCATATCACAAAAAGGCTTTGACGAGCTCATCTCTCCTTGCCAGGTTCAGGTTTTGCTTGTCATTGGTGTAAGAATATGTACTATTCATTGCTGAGCTGGAGCCTTGAAACTGGATGGTTCAGAATGGAATGGCAAAAGTTACGATGCCTGAAAGTGATTGACTGTTGGAATGTCTGCAACTTCTAATAGAAAGCAAGGAAACCCGGGGGCTTCTGGTTAGAGCATATGAAGCTGAAGGGAAACAATATTCCACCTTGCCCACTCCTAGCTGACTCCTGATCGATGAGGAGAAGGCATCCCTTCTTCTGCTCGTGGGTTTTCTCTGGGGTCTCATTTCTGCTCCTATTCTAGACATGGTCTCCCCTCCTGCTGCCCTCCATAGGGGCAGACACACAAACTTAGGTAGTTGATTAAATCCTATACTCCATTTGGTTTTTATTGTAAAACGAGGCTCCATGGATTGCCAATACTGTTAATTTGTTGTGGATCACTGAAGCAGTTATTCTTTTTATTTATTTGCTTCTGTTTTGAATTTTTAAAATACTGCCTCTTCAGTCATCAAATAAGTATTAATTGACTTACTCTCTTATGGAGTCATTCTATTATTTTCCAAGTTATTTATATATCTGAGGCTTGGTGTCCCTCATTGTCCTTGAATCCACCAACTTTTCTTGGGAATTAACCCCGTGGTATTCGATGAATAAGTCAATAAAGGCCTATCACATTCAAAGGTAAGCCATTTGTCTTCAACTCCAAGTACTTAGCACAGAAAAGGCGAATATGATAGTTGCTCACTATAAAGTTGCGTGAGTTAATAAGTCACTTTTTCCCTGCCTAGGGAATCTGCTTGTCATTTGGGTTGGTCAGTGGCAGTGTGGAAAAGAGACTGTGGCACATGCTGTCTGTTGTCTGCTCAAAATAACATTCTTAGTTGTATCGTCCTCCACTCCCCTACCAGGTTCTCCTTGAAACCCTCCCTTAGTAAGATTTTTACACATAAATGCACATCTATGTATTGATGTCTACTTCTGGGAACTCAACTTCAGAAAAGAACAAGCATGCCTAATGTTTGTACTCCATCATCTAGGTAGGCACCATCAGTCTGTTGTTTCTCTGGGGAGGAAAACCACCTGCACATAGGTAGTTTTCATCATTCTATTCTCTCACCTGGCTCTTACTTGGTTCCTTCACTTCAAAGCCTCCAGTTTCTTCTCTCTCTAATTTCAAATTTTCCACACATTCATGTCGAGTTTGGTTTGACTCTTCTTTCTGCTTAAGGTGTTAGAATTGTTCCAGGAGAATTCAATAACTTGTTTTATGCTGCTGGACATATATTGACTCTTGTCAAGGACTTTAAGCTTGCCATAAGTTTATGCTACATTGCCCCCTGCTCTGTGTATTTAGCTGCAGAGGAACAGAATGTTTGTTTACCATTCTGGAGAGCTTGCCAGGTGGCTGGCCACAAGAACAAATCTACACAGACTGCTAGTTGCATGGCTTGTCTGATGAGACAAGTTAACTGCCAGCAAGGGTGACCATCAAATGTTAACTGTATTTGTCAGGTAAATCACCAACCTGAGTCTGACTAGTGGCCAAATGATGTCCCAGTGCTGTCAGGTCAATATCTCGGTGAACACTAAACTGATCTCTACTAAACCCCTCACTGCTACTAAAAACACCAACAACCACTGAGACCAGAGAAGGGTGCTGACGAGAAGGACAGTGAAAGTGACAATCAGAAGGACAGTGCATTTCTAAAATTTGTGTCATCACTACTGAACAAATGGAGGTTCAAATGCATTTGTCAATTCAAAAGACTTCCCCAGGAAGAAAACAGTTGGGAAGAGGTAGGTGGTTACAAACATGGGGATGGACTTAGGTGTTCCAGAATGAGCTGGATCTCAAGATCTGTCTTAAGGAGACTATAAACCTCTACTTTGATGTCCCAAGATAATTTGGTTTATTACTAACCAATTGCAGATGATCTAAATTGGTTAGAGAGATAAAGATTCTTTTAAAATAGTCAAACCTAAGGATGGTCCAGGAACAGCTATTCTTTTTCCACCCTTATCTGTAGGGTGGTTTAGTTTAAATATCTTAAAGAATAGAAATTTTGCATAAATTTTCAACTACCTTTAAGTTGAAATTTTCTAATACCTCTAATACAAGGTATTAGACTTCATTCCATGTTTTTGCCCTTCGCTCATTGCAGTGCTTTTCCCACTGAACTTGGCCACCAAGTGATTGTTTTGTCAAGAAGTTCTTAGAGCTATAGCAAAGGTCAGGGATAAAAAGACTCACCCCAAGGGAAAGAAGTCTGTAGCTGGATTTCCCATCTGGGGCTGCTTTTATAATATAGATAATGAAAAGTGACAAACAACATTTCCAAAGGAAATATACCCCCAAAAGTTCTCTCAACACAGGGGCAAGTTGTCAGGGAAAATTGTAAATGAGTCTCTATGGGTACTAATGCAAGACAGCACACTTAAGAGAAAATAATTCAAGTTATTCTAGGATTATGCTTCTAAACATGGTTTATCATCAGAATTGCCTGGAGAACTTGATAAAGATACACCTCCCCAGGACCCATTCGAGAGATTCTGACTGAATGTCTGTGGGAGGTTGGGCCCAGGAATTTGTTTCTAATAAGCTCCTTTGGGATTTTTTTATGATGGGTCAAGTTTGAGATCCATGTTCCAGAAAGAAGCTTGTGAATTGCTGTGGACTATTCTCTAGAGAAGGGAAACTAGCCTATGATTTGAGAACAAAAAAGACCAACTAAACATTAACTGCAAATATCTCCAAATGTGGACTGTTTTTGCACAGGTCTCTGCATCTCATGGGATGGCTTGTGAACTTGGAAATTATCCCCAAAAAGCCAATTTAAAAAGCAATTCTTCATGATAGTCAGGTGATAGGAGGAGAAGGGCTGCAAAATGGAGCCTAGAAAAATAATTTTGGTAAAGGGAGAACAAGATGGTGGCTAAGATCCTCTCCCCATCTCTCTGCACAGATACAACTTGAACAGCTATAATGCACCAAGCTACCTCCCCAAGAGCTAAAGAAATCAGGTTACAGACCACAGTGCCTACTTTTAGTATAACAAAGTGAAAAGAAGCATTGAAGAAGACAGGAAGGAAAGAGTTGCTTGTTTTAGTCCTCCCCCAACTCCATGCAGCTCAGTGTGAAAAGAGATGCCCCCATGCTAGGGGAGGGAGAGTGAATCAAGTCCGGTTCTTAGACTTGAAACCCAGAACTAGACCTGCCACGGTGAAACCCAGTGCTGGAAAAGTCCCACACTCCCTACTGCCAGACCAGTACCCATGGACTGAGCACTGGAATTGTATTAGATCAGGGGAAGGCTCCCTCAAATACCGCTCCTTCAACCTCTGCAACAGAGTGGGGAGCACAAGGCCTGGGGAGCAGGGCACCAGAGCTGCCACAGGACTCTGTCTCCAAGCCCAGTGCCAGGCCCACTAAGATGAGACCCAGCATTCAGTAGAAACTGAATGCCCCATATGTGGGTCAGAGGTCACAGACAGAGCCTCTAGACTGGTGCTGACATTAGAAGGAGGCATGTACACTGGTGGGAAGATTCGTTTTGGCCACATCAGTTCCAGGTTTGGAGTAGGCTTAGGGTACACTTGCCTTCCTTCTGAGACTGCATAGGTCCCTGCAGCTGTGAGACTTGGGTGCAACCCTGCTTAGTGCCAGTTTTGGTAGCCAAGGGACTGTATCTACCACCCATCCCCCAGCATTGGGCAGCACAACTATCACCAGGCTAGTGCTCTCAGATGTGGCTCTAGAACTTCCTTGGCCCCAGGCAGAGACTTGTGCCCCTGAGGACAGACATGTATTTGGGACTGTGGTGAGGGCCCTGTTGTGCTCCTAAGACTGTGCAGGTCTTTGTGGCTATGAGACTCAGGCCAGACCCAACTTAGCATCAGCCTAGATGCTCAAGATGCTTCACCAACACTACCCCAACCTCAGGCAGTATAGCATGGTACATGGCCTTATTTGCTGTGGAGTAGGAAAAGATAGTAAGCACAATATCTTACCCAGGAACTTAGTGCTAGGGTGGTGAAACCTTTCAGTGGGCAGATACTAACAGAACCCATTCCCAGAGATGCCTGCAGACAGAGCCTCTGGAACAGCTTTGGTGGAAGCTTCTAGGGGAAGACACATAGCCCCAGTTTATCAGAGGTCTATTTCATCTATTATCACTCATGGTTGGTTGCAGCTGGCTTGGGACATGAGTCCACTTAAGCAATAGGCAATCTATAGCAATATGGGCCTTGGTCCTAACCTAGTGTTTGTAGGCTTTGTGCTCAGGAAGCACAACTTGGAAGCATTGGTGGCCACAGGTGTGGCATAGGAGTCTTGGGTTGGTCCATCCATAGGGACACTGCCCAGAGCCATGGAGAGTCCTGCAGTGTCTGACCACAGGCCAGTAACTGTAGACAAGGTATCTGGCCCCAGGAAGGTTTGTGGGAACAGACTCCTCTTTCTAGGTATTCTCCTGTTTTGTTTTTGGTCTTGCCCACCCCCAACAGTGTATCTGGGACAGACATTGGCTTAGATTGCCCTCTAATACTGATTTACTGAAAACACACCAACAGAAGACTCCTGGCAAATATGGACCTTGGTGCCATCTAGTGTAGAAATGGTGGAAGTGACTATAGGTTCAGAGAAAATAAGTAGGCTGCTTAGAAAATCTGAAAAGATAGGCACAAAGCCAGATTAAGGAGATGAGAATAAATACCTCATCCTTTAATGCCCAAATGATGTCACATGCCAACAAGCACCAAGAGCTTTCAGGAAATCATGGTCTCAACTAGTACTCAAAATAAGATGCCAGAAACTGACTGGGCAGTAATCAGTATGGGAGAACTTTCAGAGAACTTAAAACAGGTGTTTTAAGAAAAGTCAATGAGCTTAAAGAAAACACAGAAATATTTTAATACTCTAACAGAGAAATTGAACTAAGAGATGGAAGCAATCTAAAAAATCATACAGAAATTCTTGAGCTAAAAAATACTTGGCAAACTTCAAAACACTATAGAAGGCATCAATTAGCAGGATGATCAAACCAAAACAAAAATGTAATTTCAAAGGCATGCTATTTGAAAATACAAAGTTGGAGGATATAAACGGAAAAAGAATGAAGAGGAATAGAGAAAGCTTATGGGAACTTTGGGATAGTATTAAAAGAGCAAATACTGGGGTTATGGGGTTCAAGAGGGACATGAGAATGCCATGTGGAAAGCTTATTCAAAGAAACAATAACAATATTGTTATTGTTTTGAATAAGCATACAAATATCCTAGTACAGAACGGTCAAAGGTCACCAGTCAAATTTAATCAAGTTTACCTCAAGACATGTTACAATCAAGCTCTCACAGGTTAAAGATAAAGATAATGTTTTCAAGGCAACAGGAGAAAAGAAGCAAATAGCACATAGGGAGCCCCAATCTGCCTGGCAGCCAACTTCTCATCAGAAAACTTACGGGCCAGGAGAATATGTCATGAGATTTTCACAGTACTACAGGAAGAATCTGTCAATTGAGAATACTGTAACCAGCAAAACTATCCTTTAGAAACGAAGGAGGGATAAAGACATTCCAAGACAAACAAAAGCTGAGAGAGAATGTACCTACACCAGACCTGTTTTACAAGAAATGGTAAAGGATTTCAAACTGAAAGAGACATTAGTGTGTAAGAAGAAAACATAGGAAGGTATAAAACTCACTAGTAGAAGTTATCTAAGCAAACTCAGCATGCTGAAATATTGTAAGCATTGTGTAGAAACTATATCTTTAGTATAAAGAATAAAAGATAAAACAATTAAAATAATTACTGCATTAATATGCTAAGCAATAGGAAATATGGAAAAGTATGGATGGGCTTTCAAAAAATCAGAATGTCAAGAGAAATGAAATGCAACTGGAGATTTTTTCTTATTAGTATATTTTCTCTTGCTGTTTTGTTTGTTTTGTTCTTTATTATTATGTTGTGTTGCTATTATTTTAAGTAGCTATTTATAATTAAAAGATGTTTTTAAGCCTAGCATTAACCCTAAAAGCAAAAATCTATAATAGACAAACCAAAAATATAAGCAAAGAATCAAAACACACTACTGGAGTTATTAAAAACCAAGGAAGACTCTAAGAGAGGGAGAAATAAAGAAAGGAAGTACAATAAAACTAGAAAACAAGTTATATAATGGCTATAGTAAGACTTTACCTATCAATAATTACCTTGAATGTAAGCTAATCAAAATCACCAATTAAAAGAAAGAGAGACAGAGCTGGGGATGGTGCACGCTTGTAATCCCAGTACTTGGGAGGCTGAGACAGGAGTATCTCAGGTTTGCGGCCAGCCTCAGCTATGTAGTGAGGCCCTCTGCAACTTAGTGAGACCCTGTTTCAAAATAAAGAATAAAAATAGGGCTGGGGGTATAGCTCAGAGGTAGACTGCCCCTGGGTTCAATCCCCAGTACCGCAAAAAAAAAAAAAGACAGAGTGACTGAATGGATTAAAAAAACTCAATCATATGTTGCTTATAAGAAACTCACTTCACCTCTAAGGACAAACAGACTGAAAGTGAAGGTATGGAATAAGATATTCCAGGTAAATGGAATCCAAAGGAAAGAAGGAGTAGCCATATTAATATCTGATAAAATAGACTTTAAATAAAAAACATTAAATAGACAAAGAAGGTCATTATATAATTATAAAGTGGTAAATTCCATAAGAGGAAGTAGCAATTCTAGGAATATATGTGCCCAATATTGGAGAAATCAAATATGTAAAGCAAATATTAATAGACCTGAGGGAGGAGATTGACTCCACTATAATAGTTGGGAACTTTGACACCCCACTTTTGATGATAGTCAGCCAGATGGACAATCAACAAAGAAACAAGCAGAGTAAAATTGCACCCTACACCAAATGTATGTACCTACCAGCCATCTATAAGACATTCTACCCAATAGCAGCCAAATACCAATTTTTCTCATCAGCACATGGAACATTCTCCAGGATAGATCATATAATAGGCCACAAGTCTCAATAAATGTTTTAAAATTGAAATTATATTGAGTATCTTTTTCTGATCACAATACAATAAACCTAGAAATTATTAACAAGAAAAAGTTTGGAAACTATAGCATTCACAGAAATTAAGCAACTTGCTTTTGGATCAAGGAAGAAATCAAGAAAGAGATTTTTTAAATTCTCAAAACAAATGAAAATGAAGGCACAATATACCAAAATCTATGGGATACAACAAAAGCAATACTAAGAGGGAGTGTTATAGTAATTAATGACCACATCCAAAAGTAGAAAGATCTGAGATAAGTAACCTGTCACTGTATCTCTAGGAACTAGAAAAACAGGAACAAACTAAACCCAAAATTAGTAGGAGGAAAGAAATAATAATGATCAGAGCAGAAATAAATAAAATGACACTAAAAAATTACAAAAGATCAGTGAAATAAAGAGCTGGTTCTTTGAAAAGATGAATGAAATAGACAAACCCTTAGCTAGACTAAGAGAAGGAGAGAAGACTCAAATAAACAAAATCAGAGATGAAAAGGGAGATGTTACAACTGACACTTCATAAAAACAGAAGATCAGCCAGGCATGGTGGCATATGCCTGTAAGCCCAGTACTTGGGAGGCTGAGACAGGAGGATTGCAGGTTTGAGGTCAGCCCCAGCAACATAAAGAGACTCTCACTAACCCAGTGAGACCCTGTTTCCAAACAAAAATATTTTAAAAGGCTGGGGGTATAGCTTGAAGATAGACTGCCCCTGGGTTCAATCCCCAGTATCCCCCCACACACAAGAAATACAAAACATCATTCAAGACTATTATAAATAATTACATGCCAACAAATTTGATAATCTAGAAAAAAATGGACAAATTCCTGGACACATGCACCTTATCAAGACTGAATCATGAAGGAATAGAAAACCTGAACAGACCAATAACAAGTAAAGAGATTTAATCAATTATTTTAAAAAAATCCTACCATCAAAGAAAAGCTCAAGACTAGCTGGCTTCACTGCTAAATTCTACTAGGCATTTGAAGAAGAGCTAATACCAATTCCCCTTAAACTAATCAGAAAAGGTAAAAGAGGAAGGGATTCTTCCAAACACATTCTCTGAGGCCAGTATTACCCTTGCTACCAAAACCAGATAAGGACACAACAACAACACAAGGTACAGGCCAATATCCTTGATGAACATAGATGCAAAAATCTTCAACAAATACTAGCAAACCAAATCCAACAGCATATTAAAAAGATTATTCATTACAATAAAATGGGATCAATCCCAGAATGCAAGGAGAGTTCATATCCTTTCATGATAAAAAAAAAAGCCTGAACAAATTGGGCATACAAGGAAAGTACCTCAACATAATAAAGGTTACTTGCTAATAAGCCAACAGCTAACACTATACTGAATGGGAAAATCTGAAAGATTTTTAAGATCACAAACAAGACAAAGATGCCCACTTTTATTACTTTTATTCATCATGGTGATAGAAGTCCTATCCAGAGTAATTAGGTAAGAGAAAGAAATGAAGAGCATCGAAATTGGAAAAGAAGTCAAATTGTCACTGTTCACAAAGGACACAGTGTTTTATATAGAAATCCCCCCAAAAAAACTCTATAAAAAACTATTAGAACCAATAAATGAGTTCAGCAAAATTACAGAATGTAAAACCAATATACAAAAGTCAGTAGCGTTGCTATATGCCAATAGTGAGTTATTTGAACTAGAAATCAAGAAATCCAGTTAGAATAACTACAAAAAATACCTAGGAATACATCTAACCAAAGAGATGGAAGACCTTTACAATATAAATTATAAAACAATGATGAAGGAAACTGACGAGGACACAAAAAAGTGGAAAGACATCTCATGTTAATGGATTGAGAAAATAAATATTGTTAAAATATCCATACTACCTAAAGAGATTTACAGATTCAATGCAGTCCCTATCAAAATACCAATGGCATTCTTCACGGAAGTAGAAAAAAATTCTAAAATGTATATGAAAGTACACATATGCAAAAAAAGTCAAAGACATTCTGAGAAAAAAAGAACAAATCAGGAGGCATTGCACTATGTGAATTCAAAACATACTACAAAGCTGTAGTAATCAAAAGAGCATGGTATTGTCATAAAATAGATCCATAGACCATTAAAACAGAGCTTAGAAGCAAACTCATAAATCTATAGCCAACTAATTTTTGATAAGGATGCTAAGAACACACATTGGGGAGAGAACAATATTTTCAATAAATGGGATAAATAGATATCTGCAGGCAGAAGAATAAAGCTATATTCTTGTCTCACCAGTTACAAGATCAACTCAAACTGGATTAAAGACCTAAATGTAAGACATGAAATTTCTAGAAAAGCATAGGAGAAATGATTCAGGACATTGGTACAGGCAAGGATTTTTTGGACAAGACCCCCAAAACACAAGAAACAAAATGAAAGTGTACAAATGGGATTACATCAAACCAAAAACCTCCTGCACAGCAAAGGAATCAATGGGCAGAATGCAGACACAATTACAAAATGGGAGAAAATATTTGCATTGCATACTTCTGTCAAGGGATTCATATACAGAATACATAAGAAGCTCAAAAAATAGCAAAAACTAATAATCTGATTTAAAAATGGGCAATAGTTCTAAATAGATATTTCTCAAGACATAGAAATGGCCAACAGTTGCATGCAAAAATGCTAAAATCACTAATCATCAGGGAAATAAATACCAATCAAAAACAGAATGAGTTACCACCTCACTCCAATGAGAATGGCTACTATCAACAAGACTGAAGATATCAAGTGCTAATATGTGTGTGGAGAAAGGGAAATGCTTGGGCACTATGGTGGAAATATAACTTAGTACTGTCATTATGGAAAACAGCATGGAAGTTTCTCAAAAATTTAAAAATAGAACTACCATATGATCCAGCAATCCCACTACTGGGTATATATTCAAAGGAAATTAAGTCAGTATGTATAAGAGACATCTGTACTCCCATGTTCACTGCAACACTATTTATAATAGCCCAGAAATGGAAGCAACTGAAGTTTCCTTCCACTGATGAATGGATAAAAATGCAATACATACACACAGTGGAAATTCTATTCTTTTTATGCCATAAAAAAGAATGAAATACTGTCATTTGTGATAATATGAATAGAACTTGAGATCACCATGTTATGTAAAATAAGTCAGGCACAGAAAGACAAGTACCACATTATCTCACTCATATGTGAAATCTTAAAAAGTTGATCTCATATTAGTTGAGAGTGGTGCGATGGTTAACAGAGGCTAGGGAAAGTTGGATGTTGGTCAGTACATGCTAAGATACAGTTAGATAGGAGCAAGTAGCTCCAGTGTACTGTTGCACAGTAGGGTGACTATAAATAACAATAAAGTGCTGTACATTTCAAAAAGCTAAAGGAAAGAAATTTAAAAGTTTTTCACCATTAAGAAAATGATAAAATTGGAGTATGTAGCCTGATTTAAACATTACACAATGTATACATGTATCAAACATTACATGGCACCCCATTAATATGTACAACTTTTATGTTTGAGATAAAAATCAATTTAAAAATAATAATAATTTAAAACAATTAGCAAAATTTGGATAATTGCATTTTCATTAAAGCAGAATGGCATGCATTCAATTCCTGAACATTTGTAGTGGGTTCATCAGTTCATTCATTTTTCACTCTCATTTACTTTGATTCATTCACACAACACACAAAATAGCTATACTATGTATAAGGCTAGGACCTAAGAAAGCTCCTTATAACTTGAGAGGTGAAAGAAGAGAAATTATTTGCCACATGTAAACTTTGATTTTTTGCAATTATGAATGAGGGGGTAAATAATGTTCCCACCCCCAAAGCCAAGGAAACTAAGATACAGACATAATGACTGATTTTCTCAAAATTATAAGTCAGAGAAGTTCAAATTTAAAGTCAGACCTGTCTGACTCCTAAGCTTGTACAGTTGTCATATGCCACTTCCCCAAAGAGACACTTTGAGATGCACCAATGATGCAGTCAGACACGGGGTCCTGGTGGAAGGCCATGACTTCAGCACCATGGCTGCTCCTGTGCTCCCGAGGCCAGCTTTGCCCTTGCACAGGTGTGGGTACCCTCCAGACTCCGTGTGCCCTGAGCCAACCACTGTGCCTCAGGACACCTGCCAGCCTCTCTGTCCATGGGTCAAAGATCGGAACCTTCTCAAGTGTCACTCTGGCATCTAGACCCAGTTGGATTCTAGGATCCATCAAGGGAGGATTCAAGCCTACAAAATTGTCCCCAGATAAAACCATTTCAGCAGTGTACCACTGCTGAATTCTTATGGTTATTTAAGCCTTTAACAAATTCTCAGGGCTAACCTTGGGCTGGGTCAGGAGAAAACTGGCTCAGGTTTCAGGAAAGAATGTCCAGCCAGCTGTGGCATCACCTCAGCTGTACTTTGTTCAGTTTCTGAGTAGAGCAGGACCCGAGTGGCCTTGGGCTCCACAGTGCTTTCTCAGAAGCTTCTTTCCCTAAGTGCCCCCGGTGGACTTTCACCAAGTTGGCATTCACCGGTGGGAAGGTTTCTTTCCTGTCTTTATAACCTATATTCCCTTGGCCACATAAACCAGGAATGGAAATCAAAAACAAGATCATAGAATCCGCACCACTCTGTAGTCCCTCCTGAGTCATTGAGATGGTCACAGAAGTCCCTGCGTGTGATGCAGCGTGCAGTGTCCCTGGTCAGAGCATGCTTCCCCTTCCAGCCTGGGTTAGCTGTGTGGGCCATGGACCACCACTGTGAGGTGATCTCCGTGGCTTCTACGCTCAGACTTCCATGGCTTTGCCTGACCCAGAGATTGGTTGCTCAGGACCCCAGGACTTTATGATGTGAGTGGCCACTTTGTGTCATCCTTGACCATACTCCATCTTCCTTAGCTTTTTCCTTTAGCCACATGGAGACATGTTCAGGCTTTTTATGTCACCTATGTGTCTCTCTGTGATATCACCAGCCACTAGCAACATGCATCTATGCCTATGTTCCCACATTCACATCACTGCCAGGTGACAGAGGCCACAGGTAGGTTCCCTCCACCCTGCTTTTACTATACTCTGACACACAGACCACAGATCATAGAGCGAATCCCCCCTCTCTGTCACCAACTACCACTTCCCACTTCCCACATGTTCTGTACCCAGTCATCCTATCTCTTCATCTCTTTATCTTTATTTCTATCTCTCCATCATAGCTTTCTCTTCTTGGGTTCTTACCAAAGTTCCTAAAAGTAAAGTGAAATAACAATGAAAAATGCATGCCTTGTTGTACTCCAACTTTGCCCCATCCCCTTATACCCTTATAGCCAATGCTCGGTTTTAGAACAAGCTTATTCACCTCAGCTCTTTCTTCCTTAGGGTTGAGTGTTTTCCTGTGAGACTCATCATACTAATGAAAATAAGCATGTGTTGTACATCCTGAGATAGTCTTTGTGGCACATACCTAACTCTTCTAATTCCACACCATACTCCTATCCCCTTGTTATATAAATGGACAGGAAAACTTATTAAGCACAACATTATAATCTCTACACTTTGTAGTTCTGGTTGTTTTATTCATAGCACTATTGTTAGAGTTAAGGTTTTTTTTGTACTAGATGGAAAACAGATGTTCACAGACAAAGGAGGACAAATAAATCAACAAAATATCCCATTGATTTTATTTTTTATTCAATCATGCCACAGCTGCTTGCTGGGCCCATAAGCATAGCCTCTTGCTAGGTACAGAGCAGGGGGATGAGATGACTCAGGCTGGATCCATGTCCTTGATAAGTGTACTTTCTATTGGAAGTGGGGGTAGGTGGGGTGGGACAATATAGAACCATAATATAAGGTTTTAAAAGGTGTATACCAGTGCCGGGCGTGGTGGCACACGCTTGTAATCCCAGTACTTTGGGAGGCGGAGGCCGGAGGATCTGGGTTCATGGCTAGCCTCAGCTCTCTCTCTCTCTCTCTCTCTCTCTCTCTCTCCTTAGTGAGGCCCTCCACAACTTCGTGAGACCCGGTTTCAAAATAAAGTATAAAAAAAATAGGGCCGGGGGCGTAGCGCGGAGGTAAAACGCCCCTGCGTGCCATCCCCGGTACCGCAAAAAAAAAAAAAAAAGTGCATACCATGCAAAGGATGGATATGTGGAGTGTGGTGGGTGTGCAGATATGAGTGCTGCTCTCCCCTGTTTTAGCAGATCAGGTGGCAATCTTATTGAGGGATAGGTGGGATTTGGATGTGTGGAAATAACAGTAAGAATTACTGATGCCCCCAAAGAGAGAAATATATTGAGGTGGGAAAATGAATACTGGCTGCTGGGAAAAATAGGAAGCTTAGTTTGATCCAATAGAAACTTCAAGAAGGGGAAAGGTCAAATATAAAACCACACATGGCCAGGGCAAAACACCCTGAATTCCTTACCAAACATGTGTACTTTATATGGTAGATAATTTATACGGTTAAAGAGTTTCCGACCATGGGCAGACGTGGCACCCTCAGACTTGGGCAATAGAATTCACAGAGATCTTGAGAAGGAAAGGTATAAGAGAGGCCTCTGTCAAGAAGACCAGTTAAGAGGCTCTTATGATCAGTCAGGTGGTGACCGAGGGCCTGGAGGAGAGGTGATTCTGCATGAGAGGCATTGCCAAGAGAGGGTCCAGGGACGTGGGAACTGAGTGGAGGAGGGACAGGTGGCACTCTTCATTGCATGTCTGTTGGTGGTTGCAAAAGCCGATGTCTTCACTTACCCACGAGGCATCCTCGCCACATAGAGCCACCACTTGGGTTTGCAATACAACATGAATGGCGTCCCCATGGTTGTGCAGTGCATAATTCACACGGCATATGTGAGACCCCTCTCCAGTGTGGCCACCTTTATCCACAACTTCAGATTCAACAGTCTCCTTAGTGAATATGCATGCAGCCTTTATCCCAAGTGGTGATGTTGCAGACTTTCCCTGGAGCTGACACTCTAAGGAGAGGGAGTAAGGAGGAGGAGACGGTAAAGATACAGAGCTGGGAGAGTCTAATGACTCCCTGAGTGCCTTTTGTTCAACCATGCACAAGGCTCTACATGCCCTGCATTCTTTTTCTCAGTGTATTAGCTAATTTGATCAGCAGACTCTGGCTAGGGGTGAAGACTATGAAGAACCCTGATTGAGAATTCAGTAGACCTGGGTTTCAGACTCGGCTCACCAATTTTCTAAGAATGTGATTTTGAACAAGTAGTTCCCTTTCAACCTCAGTCACCTGCAAGATTGCCCAAGGACGACTAGAAAACAAATCAAACTAAAGGGGTGAGGGCAACACGACGTTAGGTACGGTGGCCAGGGAAGGCTACTGGGAGGAAGTGGCAAGTGAGCTGAGGTCTGGAGAAGGAATCAGAGGTGGGCACGGAGCATGGAGAGGGTGGAGAACTCACGGCAGAGCACAAGGCAGATGCAATCTTCCTAGCGAGCCACGGGCTAGGTGTGCTTGGGTACACCAGGGGGCCTCACTCCTAAGGCAGGATCGCTCAGCCCCTCCGGCAGAGCTGAGTTCTGTTGTTATTTGTTTGTTCAATTTTAAAGAAAATCATTTTATTGATAAAGCTTAGAAGGTCAATTTAACAAGTCTAATGGGGACCGAAGGGCAGACAGAATGTGGCAGTCGCTTTCTAATTCTTTATGCATGTAGAAGTGAACCTAGTTCAAAGCCACAAGAGAAGCTACACAACCCTGACAAGCTGTACAAAGCAGGGGCCGAACAACATCCCAGCAGAAATATCGGTTCCTGCTTCTGGAGGCTGCAGTCAGAACCCAGGGCTTTATCTGATCCCATGGAGTAGACTGGGAGGGTTCTCTGCTTTTATGATTTCACTCTCTCGGCAGTGGGAGTTGACCTTTTCAGTGATTGATGCTCAGGTTAAGAAGAATGTCTATGAGAAACTAAAAACTTTCCGGGGGAAATTATACTCATGGTGGCAATTGCACTGGATAGCTGCTTTACTGCTGGCTTGTTTTTCAGCGATGCAAACATTTCATTTAGGAGAAAATAGCACTAAAGAATGACACAGCAGGAAATCTGTGGATAGAGGACCCACCTCTGAGTCCAGCTAGCTGCATGTCCTTGGCCGAGTTACTCAGCCTTTTGGAGCATCTGGAAGCTCATTAAAAGCAGGAGGATAGCCAGGCACAGTGGCACATGCCTGTAATCCTAGTACTTGGGAGGCTGAGACAGGAGGATTGCAGATTTGAGGCCAGCCTCAGTAATTTAGCCAGACCCTCTGCAACTTAGTGAGACCCTATGTCAAAATAAAAAATTAAATAGGGCTGGAGGTATAGCTCAGAGATAGAATGCCTCTGTGTCCAATCCCCAGTACTACAAAAAAAAAAAAAAGGAAGGAGGATAATGGTCCTTGCCCAACTTTCCTCCTCAGATTGTCATGAGGCTTAAATGCAAGAAAGAGTATGAAAGTATTTCATAAACTGTAAAGCCCTGCGTATATATAAAGCAGGGAATAACATATAACAGCATCTGTGATGTTAGGAAACTCCTGGAACTTTGTAAAGATACCATTTTGATTCAATATTATTGAAGTGGATCATACCATTTTCTTAGCCAGAGTGAAAGACTCCACTAGAAAAAGAGAGAGAGAGGGAGAGAGACTTTATAACAATTGGATTATAGGTTTTACTTGCCTCTTTTGTACAGAATAATTTATTATAGCATACACTAAATACAAGGTTCTGAATAAATAATCACTTTCCTACCACCGCATCGGCAAGTCTGTTCATGCACACTTCTGTGAGCGCACAAGGACACGGAGGACACAGGCACATCTCCATTCTCAGGCCATCACACGTGGTGTGAGGACAGCATAGAGTCTTCTCTGCAGGTAAGAGCTGGGTGCCTGGGGCTGAACGCACAAGTGGTTTGGATCATACAATAATGTCATTTTCTCCTCCCATTCAGGTCAGGAAAGTGTAACGGTGGCAGGGAGCTCTATATTCACATCTGGGGCACTCTCCCATGTTCTTTTACTCAAAGTTTACAAACACCTCTTTCTAAAAAAAAAAAAAATACATCAAGTTGGGCATGGTAGCACACGCCTGTAATCCCAGTACTTGGGAGGCTGAGACAGGAGGATTGCAGATTCGAGGCCAGCCTCAACAACTTAGTGAGGCCCTCCACAACTTAGTGAGACCCTGTCTCAAAATTAAAGATAAAATAGGGCTGGGGGTGTAGTTTGGAGGTAGAATGCCCTTGGGTCTTCTGCACATCAGAAATATTCCTCCAGGTATCCATTTGTCAGTTGGGAGGCCACACTCTGCTTCTTTTCCAGGCTATCCCCACCAGGTGCCCCGTCCAAGGCATAGAGCTGTCAAGTCTTGATGTCCACACTGGAGCATCCCCCAGGGCTGGGAGACCCCTGCCCAGCCCATCTCCCCATGAGGATCCATGCGCTATTCTGTGTGGGCAGCTGGAGTAAATAAATGGTTCACATCACAGCATATGACAGAGACATTGAGTGTACTAAGCCTGGAAGGGATCTTGCAGGTAATTGAGTTTCATCTGATACCTGACTTCCGCCTCTAATTGGACTTGCAACAGCCACTTGCACCTGTGATGTCGTGGAGTACACACCTGGCTGCTCGGGCAGTGGTCTTCCTGTTAGCCTGGAGCCGGTCCCACCAGCTCCTCACCACGTGTCCTGATTCTGCCTGCTCAGGCAAGTTGCATCCTTCTTTCCTGTGATAACCCTCCAGCATTCGAGTGCGGTTCTCACGGCCCCCTTGCTCTCCTTTCTCCCAGGCTATCCCCCTCCATGTCTTTTCACTTACTGTTTTTAAGATGTAGTCAGTCCCAAGAATACAGTCTTTAAAATGAGTCCCTTTTGGCAAAGATCTTAGGGCTGGCAGCTGGTGGAGAGGCGGAGTCTGCGACCCCTGTCCCTGCCAGCCATTTATAAATTGCTGAGGATGGACATCTGTGAGGACCAAGGCTAGAGCAACTCAAAGTCTCAGAAAGACAAACAGATACCCTTTTCTTTGTTGTTGTTCTGTTCTGTTCTTAGCATACCTCTAGTCCAGGCCTGGCAGGATGCCTAGTATTCATTTGAACAGAGGCCCTGTTATTAGCAAAGGATTGCCTCTTTTCACCTGGAATATAAAAGCTTTATTCTTTGCTTGGCTGTGAGACACACTGAACACCCTGCCCTACTGGAGCATCATAAATCGGAGCTATTTGGAAGCAATATGAGGTTGCTCAGAAGATTTGTGTTTGAGGCCTGGGTCTGCTCCTGTCACCCCAAATCTCAGTTTTCTCATCTGTATGATGGGGATGATAGCCCTTATTTGTCTATTTACAGGGGAATCGTGCAGTTCCAATGAGTGAGTGGAGGGAAAAGCTCTTGATGAGGGGCTCATTTAAGTAGGAACTGCACATGCTATTCTTGCTCATGACTAGATTTTAGGCCACCTCCAGCTTGCCCCTGCCCATAACCCCCCACTTCTGGAAAACAAGAAAAGCCACCAGTTTTAGAAAAAGACATTTGGAGTTGTCATATCACCACTGAGGCTGACTTTGCAAAAGGAAACTGTTCTTTCTGTATCAAGGAAGACTGATTCTGCAGCCTTGGAAAATGGAAATAGCTTCATGTCCTATTTTAAAATCAGAAACAGAAGCAACAAGATACCCTTGTGACTAGCAGACAGGATGTTCCCAGAACCAGGTGTGGTCACAGCGCTACAACCATGGTCAGAGCTCAGTTGGGAAAGGAGTGCTTGCAGGTGCTATTGATAAAAAGCCTAGCAGGGCCAGCACACTGACCCCTGCTCAGAACATTCATTTAGGATTTCATGTTCATGTTGAAAATTGCACTTTCGCTCTAAAATGCTATTTGTGGATTTTCTCCTGGATTTCTGTGTTGTCCACTGACCTAACAGAAACCTTCAGTTTTCTATGCTGAATTCATCTAATATGAGCAAATTGTAATAGTGATAAAATAAAGGGAATTTTAGTTTTCCGGAAACTGAAGCCCTAAGCTTAACAAATGTTGCGAGAGGACTTACATCAATGATGACATATGAGGCAGAATGCAGGAGACAAGGATTTCTCACAAATAATAGAGCAGAGGAGGGAAAGCTCCTGGAGCTGGGTGTGCCAGATTAAAGGTTCCTCCAACATCAGGAAGGCACGGCCGGGAGACGAGTGTTCAGTGCTCTGCTCTAGTGCAATCTGATGGGCTGCTTTGCTTTTTTCCCCTTTGAATGTGAGCAAGAGTTTTATCATTTGTGGGGTCCAGTGAAAAATAAAAATGTGGGAACCTTTGCTCAGAAATTACAAGACAAAAACAGCAGAGCATTAAACCAAGTGTAAGGCCCTGATAAACGGGGGTCCTGTGTGGTTACAGGTTGCATGCCCATGAAGCTCCCCTAGACACAGGAGCCTGCACTTCCCAGCTGCTTGGCCAAGTCCCGGGCTAATGAGACCATAGTGAGGCAGAGGCATGTGCTGCTTTGGGGGGGGAGGTGGTAAAGGCCCCCTCACACTTGCTCTCCAGTGTCTTCCTTCCCCTGCCACAGTAAACATGGCGTCCTGATGGAGCCATCAGCTTGAAGCAGTTGCTAATCTGAGGACCACTGTTATAGACTAACTTGAAGCAAGAAAGAAACTGTAGTGTGTGAAGGCACCAAGATATGGGGCTTGTTTGTTATTGCAGCATAGGCTGAGCCTATCCTTCATAACACCCAGGGAAAGGCCAGAGTAGAAGGAAAAGCCTCGAACTGAAAAGGACCCTGAAGAAAAGGGAGCCAGACAGTGAAGACAGATGCGATGATTCCCATGCATTAGTTTTTCTATCAGTGAAGTAAAAATTCAAAATGATCTTTAACATGTTACAACTCTACGAGTATACATAGTATGACTTCCCCTTAACTCATTAAAAAAAATGAAAGAATTATCCTTAGAAGAAAGAGGACATATTTTCCTCCTTTCGCCTGCCAATCCCTTGGCCCACTGCAATCCTCGACCCATTCGTGGTTCACTAGACTCTCCAGTACTTTCAGATGCCAAGAGGAAAGCACTCTTCCGGGGCAGGGTTCTTTCCCATAGAAAGTATTTAATCTAACAGACTTTAATTCGTCACCACAATTTGATAGGTATCCCCAAAACTTCAGCTGATATTGTCAGAGTCTTGTTGCTTTAACATCACTGAAAAGGGTGCCTTTTTGTGATCGTTTCTCTGTGATGTCAACTCAGATATCACATTTCCTTCAGAGCTGTTCCTCATTGCTCTCGAACACGGGATTGCTGTAAGACTCCCCCCTGCCACACCCCGACATGTCAGAGTAGGAGATCTGGTTCAGCGGGGGCCAGCTAGAATCATTTGCCAAGTTCCTCTGCCATATCCGATACTGACTTTTTGAACGATAGCCAAAACATCTTTTGATTGCCGTCCACAGAGCACGGTTTTCAATAATAACCTCCTGCAAAATAAAAGAGTTACTGTTTACAATCAAGGGTCAAAGGCTCTGAGGCTACAGTGCTCCACAGACCAGAGTAAGGCACTGTTGCAATGGCTGCTTCGATGCCGCTTGACAAAGGACTTTGGCCCTAAACAAATGTAAGGTGTTTTCATGGGCTAGGTCTTGGGTTCTCCAACTTTTGTACTTATGTGACTCTTCTGGGAAAAGAAAGAACATATCTTCCAGGACCTGGGAATCAAGCTAGAAGTGGCCCGCCTCAAAGACAAAGTATCTTTTGAATCTTACATTTAAATTAAATTTGAAATCATCTGCCTAGCATGGTGGCACATGCCTGTAATCCCAGTACTTGGAAAGCTGAGACAGGAGGTTTGCAGGTTCGAAGCCAGCCTCAGCAATTTGGTGAGACCCTTAGCGACCTAATGAGACCCTGTTTCAAAATAAAAAATAAGGACTGGGGATGTAGCTCAAAGGTAGAACACCCCTGGGTTCAATCCCCAGTACCCAAATAAATAAATAGATAAATTCTATAAACACTATCACTACATACAAATTTGATTTAATATAGAATGACATTTTATAAAGTTATTTACCACCAAATAGAATTGACCCTATAGAAAGATGTGACATGTATGAGATGTTTCTTGTACACCCTGGCACATCACTGTCTTGTCATGAATACAAATGAATGAAACTGGAATATAAACCTCAGTCTTGTAGTTGGACAGATCTGGAGTCAGGCCCCAGCTCCAACACATACTATGGGCAAAATAATTACCCTTTCTTAGTTTCAGTGGTTAGAAATAATAGTTCTCTCCTTATGTTTGGTGTGAGGATTATATAACTCCCCTTACAATGCAGGGCAGGGCAGGGCAGGGCATAGCTCTTGCTCTTTACCCACCCTTCTGAAATATTCACTTAACAAATAGCTGTGCACTGGGGCCCTGTTTACACACACCACCATTCACCTTCATTGAGATGTATTCTTTAAATTACAAAAGTTATGTCTCTGGAAACATTCTGGACTGCCATTTTATTTCACAAGTTAGACTGAGCCTTGAACAGAACCCAGAGTGCATGAGAGGTTAACATATTAATTTTCAATTTGATCACATTTGGTCATAAAGGTTGAATTTCTTAGATGTTATTATCAAAGAAATCAGGAGCCAAGCGGTCCACAGAATTAGAGCTGATTTTGATGTCCACCAGTGATATCTCGCTAAATTGAAACAGTTAATTCTGTAGGCTTTTATAAGGAACTCTGCCATCATCTGCCTCTTGCAAACCTCAGGGCTCACCCAGCTGGACCTGTTATGCTACTTTCCCACAGCAAGGGTTTTGTGTTCCTCACTAATCAGGAGAACTGTAGTTCTCTTTAGAACTGGGATAAGCAGGAGCATTAGTATCTAACTTAACTCCAAGAAACCTTAGCAGGCCTTCAAACAAAACAAATCAAACAAAACACAACACACATGGGGGGGGGAGAGAGAGAGAGAGAAAGAAAGAGGGAGTGTAACTTCAATGCTCTCCACCTTGCCTGGTGCTTTTCTCATTCTAGAAGTGTGATGACCTATATCACTTTGCTTCCCTGGAAGGAGACACTGAAGCACTGAGAGGTGATCTGTCCTGTCACTCGACATTGTAAATTAAATGCAGCACTAGAAACAACAAGAAAATCTTGATAAGACTCCATTTCTTAAAAAATAACTTTAACACATGAGCTTTTCTGACTGACTACCCAAATAATCCATATGTACATACACACACAAACACACAATTTTTGAAAAGTTGGGAATTATCAAAGCTACGAACATTTGCTCCCAGACATCTCAGCAGGAGGACAGTAAGACTTAGCATAGTAGGTGTCTTCAAACAGGTGTCTTTGTTTTCTGGGCTGCTGTAAGATTAGGGTTAGAGATAGGGTTATAGATGGTGGTTTGGGTTAGACCTCAGCAAACCAGGCAACATTAAGAACTATGTAAAAGGAGGCCAGCCATCCTTCATGCCTACCCTTCCAAAAACTCTCTGGACCATCTGTGCCACAGGCTGGCCAGGCAGTAGGGGGTTAGCACAGCCCATCCCAGGAACCCATAGTAGCTTCTGACACACCCAAGAAACAACATCTTGCTGTGGCCAGGACAGAGTGGCTCTTTACCTATTCTGTTAGGCTCACCATATGAGACAGGAAAACTTAGTGTCCCTAGTTCTCAACTGCAGCTGCCTTCACTGAAGACCCAAGTGGCTCCAATTATCCCTGAGCACCTGCCGATGATAGGGAAGGGGGATAACTGAGCAACCAACACTACAGGGGAGGAAGCTGGTGTGGGAGCTAGTACCCTTCAGTGCTATTTTTTCAATTTAGGAACTACTGGAATCCACACTAAACATCCATGTGCATACCTCTATTTCTCACTCAACATGAGAAACAAAGAAACTTTATCTTTCATAAGCACCAAATGACCCTGTTTACTTGCTGGGGATGAGCAAGATCACTTCTTACATTTAATAACTGAATAAACATTTACTCAGTCTCAGAGTTTGAGGTACAATAGTTAGTGACCTGCCTCAGTTCTTGACAGCATAGTTTAATAGAAGGCAAGAGTAGAAATTAATGCACAAATAACTATAGCAATCTCCTGTAGATTGTGGGCTCCACCCCTTGGTCATTTTTCTCCCCCTGGCATAGTGCCCTAGGACACAGCACAGGGTCAACAAATACTTGTGGAAAGAACTGAGCAAATAAAGGAATGACTGAAGATTTGATAGATACAAAGTAAGAAATGGTAAGAGCCATGAGCGATAATAGAACAATGATGGCTGATATTTTTAAACACCTACTATGTGCTCATCACTGTTCATATTTCAGACTTCAATAATGCTATGAGGTAAGGTATCATTATTGGCATCATATTACAGAGAAGGAAACAGACACAGAGAAATGGAATAACCTGCCCAAAGTCAGACAGGAAGAGAGTGCTGGAGCCAGGATCCACACCCAGGTGGATTACCGTTGACCTGTGCTCTTCACTACAGATCTGTCAAGAAGAAGGGCTTTCTGACTACCCTAGAACTCATTCCCTCCCAACTCTCCCCTACCCACCTGAAAAGGGGACAGGGGAGAGAAACCAGTCTAAGCCAGTCTGTCTAACTTTTGGCAAGGGTTTCCTTTCCCAGATTCCTTTTCTACTAAGAATGACAATGAGACAGCTCTAATCAATGAGACCAATTTGCTAACACCACCATTGAGTCCTGAAGCCATCTACTGCCAATCTTCTTCCTGAGTTAAGAAATAGCTTTATTGTTTAAGCTACTGTTAGTTGAGTTTCATTATTTTCCTAGTGGATCCAGGGATCAGGAAAGGTTCATAGAGATGAAAGATTCATAGAGATGCCATAGAGAATGGAGTAGAACTTCAATATGCAGACATGGGGGAAGGCGTACCCAACGGAGGAGCTACGATGAGGCACAGGGGCAAGATGTGCACATTAGATTATCCTTTAAAAAGCAAAGGCCATCCTTCTGCAACTCGATTTGAGGACTTCCACAGGCTTGGTTCTCTTTAATTTTGTTGCTTTGGAGACCACCGGGTTTAGCATAGTGCTTCTTAAAATGTGGTCCCTGATCCAGTACCTCAGAATCACCTGGCAACCTGTTAGAAATGCAGACTCTTAAGCCTACTCCAGACTTCCTGAATCAGACCTGCTGGGGGTACAGCTCGAGGATCTATGCTTTACCAAGCCTTCCAGGTGACTCTGATGATCATTCAAGTTTGAGAAACTCTGGCTTAGCATACTGAGAGACGCTCCGGTACCCTGATTCAGTGCTCTATTCTGCCACCAGCTCCTGTGCAGACTGTGCCTAGTAAGGAAAGTTTATTGAGCTCCTGCCTATATTGTCCTGCAGAGAAGTCAGGCTACAAAGTGCTCACGGCCCACCACAAATGCCCCACTTGCCGAAACAAGCTAGTTTTCTAATTCAGAGCGTGAATGGAGACAGATGGAATCCTGCATGTCACTTCTTCTTCATGGATGCCTTTTAGGAGGTGCCTCCTGCCCAACAGCAGGCTTTGCAGAAGGGAGACTGTGTCTAACAGACCTGAGGGAAGAGAGAGTGAACCATGTAGAAATTAAAAGGAGGAGACTCATCTCATTTCACTGAGGAAAAGGAGCAAATGGGCACTGCAGAATAAAAGCTGCAAAAGCTCATTATGGATCTCGTTTCCCATCCATAAAGTCAAAATGAGGCAAGCTGTTAAGTGAAAGAAGCCAGATACAAAAAGGCACATACTGGATGACTTAATGTATGTGAAGCACCCAGAATAGACAAAACCCATAGAGACAGAAAGTAGTTTAGAGGTTGTGAGGGGGTGAGAGGAGGGGGATGGGAGATTGAAGAGTGACTGCTAATGGCTACTGGATTTCTTGTGTGTGTGTGTGTGTGTGTGTGTGTGTGTGTGTGTGGTACTGGGGATTAAACTCAGGGGCATTCTACCTCTGAACTATACCCCCAGCACTATTTTATTTTTATTTTGAAACAAGGTCTCACTAGGTTGATGAGAGTCTCACTACTGGCTGAAGCTGTCCTCAAACCTGCAATCCTCCTGGCTCAGCCTCCCAAGTACTGGCATTACAAGCGTGCGCCACCATGCCTGGAACGGGATTTCTTTTCAAGTGACAAAAATGTTCTGGAAGTAGGTAGTGTTGATGGTTTCACAACTCAGTGAATATACTAAAAATCCACTGGATTGTGTACTGTAAAAGGGTGAATTTTATAGTATGTGAGTCATATCTCATCTTTAAAATGTGTGTTGTAAAATATAAATAAATAAAATGTGCATCTTGTTGGGTCTCTATTTGGGAAATTTGGAGATGAACAGGGCCTTAAGAATCATACTTCCATCCTTCCTAGACCCACTTTACCAAAGAGAAAAGTGGCTTGCTTGGAACTTAGAGAACAACACACTGTTCATCATAGGAAGGAAAGAGCCCTTGGCACTGCCAAGCCCTTGTCCACTAAAGCTGTTTTCAGACTTTTGAAGCACTTCCCCACCACTCATACACAGTGACCAGCAGCCTGGGACACTTACCTCCACAACAAGGGACACGATGAAATGGGAGCTGAGCATGACCAGGATGTAGACCCTCCACAGGACAGGAGTGCACAGCAGCTGGCAAGGGAAGAAACTCAGTTAGTCTGCGAACAAATATGTGCAAAATGTTCACATGCTCACTGAGTGCATCTTGGTAGGTTATAAATCACATGTGTAACATGTATATACATATATATGTGTCTATATATTACATACATACACTCACATATGTATAAAGATGTCTATGGACATACACATAGTAAAAAACTGTAGGATTATTTTCAATGATTCCAATGATTTGGGAATTACCATGGTTGCTTTTCTTCTTCTTTCTTTTCTCTACAATTAATAAATTCCCTAAAATAACTTTGGTCATTTTGCAATAAATATAAATAATAATAAAAACATTTTTGTCCACCTGCTTTGTTTTGCTTTTAAGAGGGAATGCAGGAATGTGGCTTTATTCCCAAGCAGTTCTGAGGGTATATGTGTCAAACCCCTAATTGGACAGCACAGCCCTCCTCTCTCTGGGGCCTTTGCCTTTGAGCATTGGGTGAGGGCTTCACCCTCGGGAGTGAGGGTGCCTGCACTGCACTGGCTGTGTTCTTGCAAGGGTACTGCCAAAGGAGTATGTGGGATGAAATCAAGCCTGTCATTACCTGTCTCTTTTCCCATTTTTTCAGTGTCCTCCCCAACCTCTTCCCAGGCACAGTGCCTGATATGTATGTATGCTGAATGAATCAATTAATGGATAAATGGATGAATGGGTGGATGAATGAATGAATGAATGAAAGAAAAAATGCCAAGTATTCTCTGCTGTACCCAGCAGTCTTGTACATTGCCTCATACACTAGTGGGAGTAAAAACCGATGCAACTCTGTGAATAACAATGCTCTCAAAATTAAAATTTCAAATCCAGGGCTGGGGATATATAGCTCAGTGATAGAGCACTTGGGTTCCATTCCTAACACAATACACATACACACACAAAATTCAAATCCATGTCTACAAATTATCCCAGAGATATACTTGTACATGGCTGGAATGATACATGTACAATATTATTTTATTGCATTCTTGTAATAGTAAAAACTTTTAGACCACCTAAATGTCTATGAATAGGGGACTACATATAAATTATGGTATGTGTATCATACATTCCATATAATATAAAACATATATAATAAAATAGTATGTTGTCATTAAAAAGAATGAAGAAAATGTGGGTGCTCACATGCAACAATTGCCAAAATATACAGTTATATGAAAGAAGCAAGGTGTAGGACTATGTATGTGGTTACAGCAGCCATGAAGATGCTCTGTCCAGACCTCCTGCTCCTGAGAATTTAATGAAGGATGCACGAACTGCTGTGCTCAGAATCCACCACCATGTCCACCTGAAAGTCAACTTTCCATGGACTGCTCATGGCAGATAAATAAAGACAACATGGATCCTCATGAGACTCATTCCTGACACTCCTAACACTCCTGATAGGGAACCTTGGCTTGACTTCCTCAGAACTGCACTGCATGTTGAGACTCTTGCTCATCCAGCCTTCTTTCCTTCCTTCCTTCCTTCCTTCCTTCCTTCCTTCCTTCCTTCCTTCCATCCATCTCTCCTTCACAGGGGCAGACCCACATCCTAGTATGATAGCTCCTCCACCTCTCCTGGCTTTCTACTTTCCTATTCCACCGTCATCTCCTGCAATAAGTCTCTTGCATAACTCATCCCGCCTTGATGTCAACATCTCAGAATACTAAACAGATGTAATTTGCTACTATTTGTATAAAAATGGAGGAGAAGATATGCACATCAGATATGCTTCTGTATATATGTATAAAATAAGTGTGAAAGTACTAAAATAAAGTATCATCAGTTGCCTCCAGAGGGAATCTAGGATGGAAGAGAAATTTTTACTCTATTTTAATGTTTGAATTTTAAATCATGTGAATGTACTCCCTATTAAAAAATAAGATAGCTTTTTTAAAAAAGTGAGTAGTATCTAGGTTGCAAAACAGTGTGATTTCATTTAAAATAAAATAAACTTATTAAATTAATCAATGTATATTCATAATATATGAATTTTAAAAGATGTAAAAATATAGTGGCTAATGTTATAATTTTCCTTGCCTGAAAATCTACATTTTCCTAAATGAATCCACATTTTTATGTAACAAAAAGAAATATAATCATTTTAAAGGGAACACTAATTTTTGGTGGGATCCTTTCCAGTCTGCTGGTAATGACTCTATATAGGTTTCCTCCAACCACATATATTCCCTACTTTGTTGTGACAGAGCACTCAGCCTCTCTGTAAGAGTCCTCATATACTAACAAGTGTTAATAAACCAACACATCTCAGCCTTAACTTCTGCAGGATTTACAAGTTTTAATTGTAAAGTCTATTTCCATCAGTATATATCTAACATTAAGTGTCTCCGATAAATGAAGACACTTAGCAACAATGGTAAATACACTGCTAACCAAAATAATGAAATTATAAAAATAAACATATGCAGACATTTGTTAGTATTGTCCACTCTCACTGTGAGTTTGTGAAGGAATTGCTGGTTTCCAGAGTACTGTATGCTTTAAGTGCTTGTCTGAATTTCCAGTAATATAAGAATAAATAAGACACAGTCTTAAAGATCTTAAGATTGTATCTCATCTTTGAAAGAACTCATCTTTGAGATGGAGAGGCAAGCAGCTATACAAACCACTAAGTTAAAAAAAAATCAGGACACGCCACCGGCAGAGAAGCCAGAGACTTCTTGGAAGTTCAGCAGCTGCAGATCAGCAGAGACAAAAGCAAGCAGTGGCTCGCTCCACATTCAAGAGACCAAATGGCGGCGGCTACAGCATTGTGGCTTCCACACAAGACCAGCGGAGACGCCAGCGACCTGTTGTGAACCCAGCAGCAGCAGAATAGCAGCAGTGAAGGCAAGTAGTGACTTGCTCCACGCGTGACACACACCCAAACTGCTGCATCGTCAGAAGCGGCAGCAGCGCCATCTTGGTCAAACCGCACTGAGGGCTACCGGCATTGCGGCTTCTGCAGGCCACCAACTTCTAAAACCAGCACTGCAGAGCATCAGCGAAAAAAGCGAGCAGCAGTTCAATCCACATGCGGCAGAGTCCCCAGGACCCGGAGGCCTGACCAGAACCAGCGGCAGCGGCTGAACCCATCCCCCACCCCAGAGATTAAGAGCAGCGCTCAACGAGACCGTAAGTCAACGAGCCACCCCAGGGGAGACCACCCAGCGTGGCCACAGGGACTCATGGACTCATGGGGTCTGAGACAGTGCAGATTGCACCGGCGGAGGCGGGAGGGGGTCTGCTGTGGGACACGGTAGACACGTGGATAAACAGACAATCCCTGGTGACATTTGGGCGGGACAGACTTGCAACCTGGGGGTTGCAGCACCCTTATAGTGTCCCCAGGGATAGCCACAGGACATACAGCTGTGGTACCTGGGGAAAATTGTACCAAACCAGCCCTCCCTGTGGAAAACTTGGAGTTCCGTGTTTACACAGAAATGGGGCAAAGCAACAACCACTGCTTCTGTAGGCAAAGAGAGACACAAGCCCAGGCCCCCCTAATGGTGGCTCCTACCATAGACAGAGAGAGACATAGGGACAGCCCAAGTGGAGGCCACGGAGACCCACGTTTGCAGAGAGAGGGGAAATAGCAGCACTGGTCCCACGCACAGGTAGTGAGAGGCACCAGGCAAGGGTCCTAATCGCTGAAGGAGACCAAGAACTGGGCCTGCAAATGAACATTATACCGAGCAAGTGAGAATAACCACTCAATAAAGGCCACTCACCCTTAAGGCTCACCTAGTAGCTACTATCTACCCCCAGGATAAGAAAATATAAAGGGAGAGGGATTTGATATAGGATGCCTACAGAGTGAGAGAGGAAGAGCTACCAAAAGCAACAAAGGTATAAACATAAGAAACCTGAAACCATGAAAAGGAAGAATAGCAAAAAAACAATGAGCCCCCACAATCCCACAACAACAGAACCCGCCAACTCAGAAGTGCAAAGATTGCCAGAAGGACAATTCAGAACTTCAGTAGAGGAAATGATACAGGATTTCCGAAAAGAATTCAGAGATAGCCTGATAGAAATGAAGGAGCAAATAAACAGGAATCAAAAAGAAGCCCTGAAGGAAGTGAAGGATGCAATAATTGAAATGAAGGCATCAATACAGACCACCAACAATAGACTAGACCACATGGAAAACAGAATCTCACTTTTAGAAGATGACCTTTCCAAAAATGAACACATAGGATATAAATTAGAAAAAACAATTCGACAGCATGAATTGGACATTGAAGAGATCTCAGCCAGTCTTAAAAGAGCAAACATAAGAATAATAGGCATAGAAAAGGGATTAGAAGCTGAAACTAAAGGAATCAATAATCTATTCAGAGAAGTAATATTAGAAAATTTTCCAAACATAGAAAGAGAGGTCGATACACAGGTACAGGAAACATATAGAACCCCCTATAGACAGGATCAGAGAAGAGGCTCACCACGCCACATAATAATCAAATTGACCAATGTAGAGGCCAAGGAGAGAATCTT
>PVJS01022545.1:0-30426 GCA_004027185.1 Glis glis
AGCGTGTCACCCAGAGACGGACCCATCAGAGGCCAATGGCAGCCGCCGAGCATCGTGGGAGGAGAGGGTTCCCGCTGCACCGAGGACTGTAGGAGGTGCAGTCCGGGCGACCCGCAGGAGGAGAGCCCGCGCTAGTGGCTGGAGCGACCCCTTGTTCCTTGGTGGCCCTGCAGAGTGAGGCTCCCACGAGACCCTGGCCCAGCCATGCCCCTTTCTGCTTCTGAAGGGAGGTCCTGAAGGGCTGGTCTGGGGGACGAAACCCGGCCGTGCAGGTGGAGCAGGGAACGGAGTGGCTGCGCTGCGTGGTCCCGCCTTGCTCTCCCGGAGGTCTCGTTGGGTGTGGGCGCACATCTTTGGGGGAGTAAGGTGAACCTCAACTAAGAGCCAAGTGGTAGGTGGGTGCAGGGCTCGGGCCCTCTGTGCTAGGGTTCTTGTGGGTGGAGAGACTTTCGGCCCTGGGTGAAATCCTGGTATTGGGAGAGGGGGTCGCTCATGCCATAAGTCTCCAGGTTTGGGGGGCTTGGACAAGTAGGCTTTTAGAGGTCTGGTATCTCCGAGCTGATGGCTGGGGCCTGTCCCTAGGGCCAGGCAGCCTGGGGTTTTGGTAGGTGGGGAGATGGAGGTGTTCAGGCCCAAACATCTGCCTTTCTGAGATGGGGCAAGGGGCAAGCTAGCTTAACCAGTTCAAGCATGGGTTTGACTAGGTGTGGGGGGCCACTGGCACCATCATGGGGTACCAATTTGTCTGATCATCCCTGGGTATGGGCCTTGGAGAAAGAGGTCAAGCTAGGGCTCATTTAGCGAGTTTTGCAAAGGTCCAAGGTGTCGGTCACCATCCCGCCGTGCACCTGAGAGAAAAGAATGACGCAGACCCAGAGCAGATTGAGAGGGGCAGGCCAGGGGACCTCACTCTTTGGCGAAGGACCCGCTGGACACTGGTCCATAGTTTTTATTCATTCTTGAGGAGGGAGGCTGAGGTATGGATTCTCCTGCATAAATGAGCCTGGGAGGTAAAATTTAACTAGTATACGTGCAGCGAGGGCTAGAGGTTAACGTTTAACTTGGCTGGCCACAGAACAGTTGTAAAGTCTTTGAGAGCACGGTTATCAATAAAACCGCTGAGGATGTGCAGAAGCTCCTTGAGACAATGTTTGACAAGTGGGATCTTTGGGAATAGACGCCTGCAAGAGACAAAGGAACGCTTACCTTGGAGGGACAGGCTGTTTTCAGTGAGTCCCTCAGTCTGACCATGGCTTTCCATGACCCTTAGACCTTTCCAAGACAAACATTAACCTGTTTCTGGCAGTCACATTCTTCACACAAGGGGGACTGGCATTGACCACAAAAACAACAGGATTTCAAATTCCATTTTAATGTTTTGAATTGAAAAATGGCAAATGGCCAGAAGTAGGTAGAACTCCCCAGACTTGTCACCCAGATTCAACACTTAACAACTTCATGACCAACCTTGATTCATCTCAAAGCATCTGGACAACCTTTAAGAGCCTGGTCTCTACAGCCTGATTTCTACAGGTTGTCACTTTATAGGTTTGTCACCTTGGGCAAGAGACTGATCTCACTGTGCCTCAATGTTCTCATCTGTAAAATGGTAACAGCAGCTACTTCATTGAGGTGTTGTGAGGACAGAATGAGGTGAGACTCACACAGGGCCTGGAACAGTCTCTAGTATATAGCGAGTGCTTAGTAAGGTTTTCTTTCATTGTTAGTAGTAGAGGAACACTTCATGCTCAGTGTTAACAGCATGTCAGAGAAGGCTTCCTCCCTCCCTCCCTTCCATATGTCCTTCCTTCTTGTGGTTCTGGGGATTGAACCCAGGGATGCTGTACCACTGAGTTACACCCCAGCTTTTTTTAAATTTTTTTGAATTTTGAGACAGGGTCCCACTAATTGGCCTAGGCTGACCTCAAGTTTGCATTCCTTCTGCCTCAGCCTCCTGAGTTGCTGGGATTGCAAGTGTGCACCACTGCGCCTGCTGACAGGATGAATTCTTAGACTACATCCCAGCTCTGTTCCTAGGAAGCTGCTCACAATTTTTCCTTTTCTTCTGTGGTAGGTCCCTTCCTGATGCCTTCAAGGAGGAGGAGGTGCTACCCTGTTGGCCCTTGAGGATTCCCAGTGACTTTTCTGAACATTTTTTGTTCTTGCTCTGTCTCCTGTGACCCCCGGCTGCCCAGAGAGGATTGCCTGCTGGGGAAAGGGAGGACTCCTGGGCTCCTGACCACCCAGCTTCAGGTGAGCGCCACTTGCCTTTTGCATCTGGAACCATGAATAGGTTTTCTTTGTTCAGCGTTGACATTTGTGTCCTACAGTGTTCTCTCCGAGGACCAGAGCTCCAGCCGGTTCCTCTAGGAAAACAGGCCTGTTCTAACTGTGACAGTTTTTGCAGGGAGCATTCCTACCTGGTATTCCCATTCACTACACCTCCATCCACGCTCCTGCATTTCTCCTCTCAGCAGTTGTCAGAATTCCCATTCCTATGTGTTGTCTGGTGCTTTGCAATTGTCAACATTCAGCTCTGAGTCTTCCGTCACTCTTTTTCCTGCTAGAGTAGTTTGTAGCAAATCCCAGATTTATCATTTCTTTCTTCTTTTTTTTTTTTTTTTGATACTGGGGATTGAACCCAGGGGTATTCTACCTCTGAGCTACACCCCCAGTCCTATTTTATTTTTATTTTTATTTTGAAACAGGCTCTCACTAGGACTAATCAATCTTGTACTCCTGGGTAAATCCCACTTTGTCATGGTGAAATATTTTCTTATTGTGTTGGAGTCTCTTTCCTAATATTTTATTTAGATTTTTGCTGTAATTTTTATATGCGATAATTAGTCTATAATTTTCTTTTTTTAAACTGTCCTCAAGTTTAGGCCCCCATGTTTTACTTGCCTTGTAAAAAAAATTGAGAAACTTTTATTTTTCAATGTTCTGGGACAGTCTTTGGAGCATTGAGACTATCTTATCTGAAGGTCTAGTAAGTATTTCCTTGTGACCTTATAGTGTCAATTATGCCAAGTTATATTTCCTTAGAAGTTGTTCATTACATCTAGGTATACAAACTTATTTGTATAGAGCTCTGCAAAATAGTCTTATATGACTTTTTTGTGTGTGTTTGTGGTGCTGGGAATTGAACACAGGGGCATTCTACCTGCAAACCACACACCCCCCCAGCCCTGTTTTAATTTTTGTTTGGAAACAGGGTCTCATGAAGTTCCTGAGAGCCTCGATAAGTTTTTGAAGCTGGCCTTGAACCTGTGATCCTCCTGTCTCAGTCTCTCAAGTAGTGGGATTACACGTGTGTGCCACCACACCTGGCTTTATATAACTTTTTAAAAAATGGTTTTTATTGAGCTCAGGAACAGTTCAGCACATCCTTAGCATGGATGAGGTTCTGGGTTCAATCCCCAGGAGCATATGCGTGTGCATACACACACAGGTTTTTTGGTGATTCAGTATTTATTTCTACTTTGTTATTTCTTGCTGCAAATATTCATGTTTCTGGTTGATTTAACTTAGCAGAATATCTTCAAGGTTCCTCCATGTCGTAGAATGTGTCAGGATTTCCTTTTCAGGCTGAATAATATTCCATTGTATGTATATACCATCGTTATCCATTCATCTGTTCATGGACACGTGAGTTGCTTCTGCCTGCTGGCATTAGGAATAATGGTGCAGTAAACAAGAGTTTGATACAAATATTTATTCGAATTATTGTTTTCAGTTCTTTTGGATATATACCCAGAAGTGGATGGTGGATCACATAACCATTTAAATTAATTTGAGGAACTATCATAATATTTTGTGTGTGTACCATTTTATATTCCTACCTGTAACATGGAGTGGTTGTATTATAATTTTCAAAAATCTGATGGAAGTCTGGAATTTTTTGCTTAAGGCTCTGAGATTTTTGTTGTTGTTCTTTAGAATTGGATAGTTTTTGTAATGGATGCCTTGGAGTTATGAGTCAACTTTTCTCTCGTATCAGGTCATCTGGTTTTGAAATGTGTCTTGGATTATACTTTTTTTCTTTTTTGGTACCTCTGAGTTACAACTCCAGCTCTTTTTATTTTTTGTTTTGAAACAGGGTCTCGCTAGGTTGCTGAGAGTCTTACTACGTCGCTGAGGCAGGTCTCAAACCTGCAATCCTCCTGTATCAGCCTCCCAAGTACTGGGATTACAGGTGTGCACCACTGAACCTAGGGATTATACTTTTAAATACTTGGTTTGTTTCATTGTTTTGTTGTTGTTTTCAGGAATAATGGTTATATTAATATTATTCCATTGTCCATTCTCTGTTCCAGTATCCTTTCTAGTCCTTTTTACAACCTTAAACCATATTTTCATTTTTTTAAGTTATATTCCAGTTATATCACACTTTCATTTCAATCTCTTTTTTCTTGAGTGTCTAGTAATTTAGGCTTTGTTTCTCATATAATAATCTTACAAGTAGATTTGTTTTTGTTTTTTCTTTCAGAAGTTCAGTAATATCTCATTTTGATTTTCATTTTTTTTTTTTTGCCCATTTCTATTTTTAAGTCATTTTGTTTGTTTTTTGGTACTCAGGATCGAACCCAGAGGCCTTCTACATTTGATCAACTCCCACAGCCCTATTTTTTATTTTTATCTTTTGCGGTACCAGGGATTGAACCCAGGGGCATTCTACCTCTGGACTGTACCCCCAGCCCTATTTTTTATTCTTTATTTTGGAATAGGGTCTCACTAAGTTGTGGAGGGCCTCACTAAGTAGCTGAGGCTGGCTGCAAACCTGGATCCTCCGGTCTCAGCCTCCCAAGTACTGGGATTACAAGCGTGTGCCACCTGGCTTTTTTTTTTTTAATATTATTTTGAAACAGAGTCTCACTTAGTTCCTGAGGGTGTCACTAAGTTGCTGAGGCTGGATTCGAGGCTGCAATCCTTCTGTCTCAGCTTCCCAAGTACTAGGATTAAGGCATGTGCCATCATGCCCAGTTCTATTCTTAGTTTTTTATTTTTTGAATATTTTATTGAAGACAATATATCTCAAAATGTTTGAGGACATTTAATTCAGTTGGGAATTATGGTTTTGTTATTTTTTTTTCTGTCTCACCATATTGTATGTTTTGGTGGGATTTTCTTTAGCTGAATTGTTTGGATTTTCTTTGTGTGTGTGTGTGTGTGTGTGTGTGTGTGTGTGTGTGTGTGTGTGTGTATGTCTCTCTCTCTCTCTCTCCCTTTCCCCCTCCCTTCTTTGCTCTCTCTTTAACAATTAATGACTGTTTCCATTTCTATAAACAGAACTGCATATTCTAGTGACTAGAGGACTTCCACTTCAGGAAAATTCTTTTGTCAGTATAACAAAGTATGGTTTACTTACTTGGTTGTAGGGGAGGAGAGGTTGTATACACTTTCATTTTTTTAATTCTCTTTTGTTTTGCAAGACCCTGAGTTTCCCTCTCGGTTGTTTTTTCTTTTACCTTGCTGTTTTCAGATGCTGCTTCCCATGCTTTCTTACACTTCCCTTTGGCCACTGCTCCACCAGTTGTGGGGTTAAAGAGCAGGCCCTGCTCACTCATGGGGAGAGTTTTTCCACCTGACATCCCTTCATTTCTGGTTTCCTTTCCCAGATCTACCTTCTGAGATTTCATACTTCTATAGGGACTCCAGGAATAGCAGCCACAGTGCCCTGAAGAGCCAGGGGACTGGTGTTTCCTGTCTCCATGCTGGCTGTCGCAGGATGGACACATTCCCTTCTCTTGCCCTGACTGCCTGCTTGGTACTTAGCAGAGTTCAGCTCCAGGTCTGGCTGTCAATCATTTTACCTGCAGCCCTTCCTCAGCATCTATCTCTGCTTAGTCCACAACTTGGTCATTCACTTAGAATTAACTCTGAACAGCACATAATTCTGCATATAAGACAGAGTCCATATTCCATTGTTCAGCTTCAAAACACTCCTTGACTCAGAGTGACATCATGATAACAGAAAAGGAAGAACCAGGAATCTGTCTCCCCACCTAGATAGCAGTTGTATTGATGGACTCTATCAGATGTGCCTGTTTTGGAACAGTTTAGGTGAAACTTGCTATCTCTGGGGAAGGCATGATGGTTTATCACAGCTAGTTTCACCTCTTAGTGTAATAGCAGCTATTTATCCCCACTCTCCCAGCACCATGACAGGTAGCCATGCACATGTTACTAGAGCAGCTTGCAAATGGTTTATGGATAATAAGGACCTCTTACTCCAGGTATGAAAGGTCTGTGTTCTGATTGCTGTTTCTGGTCACAGAGGTGACCTGCCATTATTCCAATACCCCACCAGCCAAAGTGGCTTCCAGAGGATTTAAGGAGCCACAGTCTGTTCCTCCTTTTATTTTCCAGTTTCAAAAGTCAGGTATTTCAGGAGCAGGACATTCAAAAGCAATGGCATATTTGGGGAAATTTAAAAAGTTTCCATAGTCAGTTGTGGTGGCACACTCTTGTAATCCCAGTACTTGGGAAGCTGAGACAGGAGGATCCGGGTTTGTGGCCAGCCTCAGCTACTTAGTGAGGCCCTCCGCAACTTAGTGAGACCCTGTTTCAAAATAAAGAATAAAAAATAGGGCTGGGGTGTAGCTCGGAGGTAGAATGTCCCTGGATTCAATCCCCAGTACCATAAAATAAATAAATAAATAAATAAATAGTCACCATGCAAACCCATGGGAAGGTACAGCAGACTCAGAAAACACTTGTGAAGATGTTAAGTTTATACCTGGTGCTGATCCCTAGCACAGACACCGTATATCAACTAAAATGAAACAGCAGAAAACTGGCAAACGTTGAGAAAGGGAGAATCTGGCTCTCAGAGTCGCCACATTTTAAGATTCAAATGTTCAGTTTTCAATAATAATCATTAGACATACAAAAAAAGAAAAGGAAAATATGGCCCATTAAAAGGGAAAAAAATAGATCAATAGAAAACATTCCTGAGAAAGCTAAGTGTAATCCCGTTCTTGGGAGGCTGATAGAGGAGGATGGCATGTTCACAACCAGCCTCAGCAACTTATTGAGGCCCTTTGAAACGTAGCGAGACCCTGTTTCAAAATAAGAGAATAAAATAAGACTGGGGGTGTAGTTCAGAGGTAGAAGGCCCCTGGGTTCAATCCCCAGTACCACCACCACCAAAAAAAAAATCATCTAAAGACAAAAGCAGAGAGTAATTCAGGAAATAAAAAACAAAAAGCTACAGTGTGGGTGATCTAAGGTGACTGGAGCTGCCTGCTCTGTGTTATCTGTCCTCTGAGGGCATGGCGTGTCTTGAGGCTTGGCATACCAAGCCTAGCGGGAAGCCTACCTCATGCAAGAGCACAGCCTGTTCTCATGAGAACGGAACATAGAGGACGGAGGATCCAAGTCTCATGACATTCTTGCTCTTGCTCCTTGAGAAAGTGATAAACACGAGACTGCTTAGTGTCTTAATTCTTAGAAGCTTTGTTTTAAGAAGATACATGGTGGTTTGATTAGATTAGCGCTTTCCTGTATGAGGTTCCCAGGATTTCTTCTATAAAAGAAGTCTGTTGCTCTTAATAAATATGCATTTGCTTGGAGTCTTACTCCTGCTTTGCATCCCCCGGGTCCTGATTTCTGCGTCGTTGCATCTTCCCGGGGTCTCCGCTCCCCTAGAGAGCGACCACACTACAGGACATGTAGAAACAAGAAGCAAAAGGGCAGGAGTGAGTTCCTCCTTCTCAGAGATTTATATGTAAATGGATTACACTCTCCAATCAAAAGATGCCACTGGACTGTATATGTAAGAATGGCAAAAATAGTGATTTCGTGTTCCGTATATTTTACCACAGTGCAACTTTAAAACTTTCTGTAGCCTTCTTCACTCCACCTATGACATACTGTACAAGTAGGTCCACGTTATTCCTCCCAGGTGGTCCTCCCGGCCCACATTTTGGGCCTCCTTTCTCCTTTTGCTCAGAATGCCCTCGTCCCTAATCCCCACATGCCTCATCTCAAATACCTGGCACTTTCTCCTTCCCTCCATTTCTTCCTATTCTTCAAGACCAGGCTCCAGGCCCTGTGTTAGAATTCTGCATCCCTTTGTGACCTTCATTTTGAAATAGTGCTAAAGAGATAAAAAAGAATTTAAGTGGGCGGCGGGGTTAGAACAGGGTTGAGTGGCCATGAAGTTCTGCGGGATTTGGGGAGAGGCTGTGCTGTGGTTTAATCTTTGCCATTGTGGAACTCTATGAACTTCAGTTACTCAGATCCTTCAGCACTAATATGATAACTATTTGATCTTTTAACTTCTTAAAACTCAGTCTCTTATATCCTACTGTTGTTTAAATTGTTTATGTTGTTGGCTCTTCTGCCTAGAGCTAAAGTTCTCCAAACTTAGGGAATCATACTTTTTACATGTATACTCCGAACAGACCACCCAGGACTTTGGATGTGTAGGCTCACAGGTGCTGCTGGCTGGATAGAGACGGGGGTTTAAAGGTGTCAGAACGCACGGCAACAGCGGCGCAGTGAAAGGCAGGATCTAGAGGCTCCACTGCCTCCCCCAGAGCAGCTGCTCCCTGGCCCTCCCCTGAGCAAGGCCAGTCCTCAGGTGAGCAGGGCTGTGTTTTGTGTTCCAGGCACACATGGAGTTCAGGGATGTGGCTGTGTATTTCTCCCAGGAGGAGTGGAGCCTGCTGAGCCCTGATCAGAGGACCCTGTACAGGGAGGTGATGCTGGAGAACTATAACACCCTGGTCTCTCTGGGTGAGCACGGGATCTCGTAAGACTTGCATGCCTGCCACTGGGAAGTTTAGGATATGTTTGATCCAACAATTTTTCTGTGTGTGTGTGGTACTGGGGACAGAACACGGGAGCATTCTGTCTTTGAGCTACCCCGCAGCCCTATTTTATTCTATTTTTTGAAACACGGTCTCACTAAGTTGCAGAGGACCTCACTAAGTTTCTGAGGCTGGCCATGTAGCTGTGATACTTCTGTCTCAGTCTCCCAAGTATTGGGATTACAAGCATGTGCCACCACCCCTGGTAAAAAATCTTTTTTTAGCACACAAAAAATCATTCATGTAACACTCCAAAGCAAAGACATTTTGTTTTCTGTTTCCCCAGAGAATGTCATAATTTGTAGAGTTGAGTGTGTGTGTGTGTGTGTGTGTGTGTGTGTGTGTGTGTGTGTGTTGGGTGATACTCTGCATTTCTAGGCCTTTTCCTCTAGGCCGGCTCTCTTCCTAAGTTAATTTATTTTACATGCTGTGTGATGGAGGTGTTCATCCACCGAGCTTGAACAGAATCAGCGTGCTCTCTTTGAGTTTACTGCCCCACTATTTCCAGGTCTTTGTACCACCCTTCAAAGATCCTCACCCGGTTTGGCTCTGAATTCTTCAATGGCTCTTGACCTCACGGTGTATGGTCATCTTGTTTTCTTTTCCCCTGAGCAGGAATTCTATTTTCTAAACCAAAACTTATCACCCAGCTGGAGCAAGGGAAAGAGACATGGAGAGAAGAGAGAAAATGTCCACCAGCCTCCTGTCCAGGTGAGTGGGAGGAAACTGGGCCAATGAGATAGAGGAACACAGGGCTGTCAGCAGCTGAGAGGCCAGGAGAGAGGCGGCGTGGATCCGGTGCTGGGAGGGAAGGTGTTCTCTTGACCTCTTGGCTGCTGTTCACATTGCCCGGCATGGCCTCCCTTCCAGACCTCCATCTCCACCCATGTGAGGGACTTCCCTGGTGACTCTTGTAGCCTTCCTCCTCCAGGAAGCCTTGTCTTCCCCAGCTGACTCCACTCTTACACATTTGTGTTTTTTTCTCTTGTTACCATGTGTTTAAAAAGATCAAGAAGAATATAGCAAAAACTGAGTGGGATAAAGAAGGCAAAGCCCAGTAGGAGAAAGGAAAGCTAAAAAGCCAATTGAGAAATTGAAATGGAATGCTAAAAACAACTGTAGGCTAAGAGTGGTTTTTACATTTTTAAATGGTTATGTAAAAATATATATAATGTCTTCAGTTTTGACTTTTATCCCTAACACGTAAACTATTTACTTTCACTAAGAATAAGTTGTCTGATCCCTGTTGTAAGCGATTATCGTATACAACCTTAACTTTCTGTATTCTACTTAATCAAATACCACTTTATGTAAAACTTAAGAGTAATGCAATTCTCAGATCTAACTTACTCTTCTATAGTTGTCCTTTATATTTTTAATTTTTTTGTGGTACTAGAGATTTAACCCAAGGGTGTTCTACCTCTGAGCTACACTCCTAGCTCTATTTTATTCTGTTATCTTGAAACAAGGTCTCACTAAGTTTGCTTAGAGCCTCACTAAATTGCTGAGGCTGGCCTCAAACCTGTGATCCCCCTGTTTCACCCTCCCAAGTACTGGAATTATGAACATGCGCTACCACACCAGGTGAACACACGCCTATATATTAGTACTTGGGGCACTGATACAGGGAAAAAAATAGCTGGGCATGGTGGCTCATGCTTGTATTCCCAATATTTGAGAGGCTGAGACCAGAGAATCCCAGATTCAAGGCAAGCCTCAGCAACTTAGCTTAGTTTGAAATTAAAAATAAAAAGAGCTGGGGGTATAGGTCAGAGGTAGAATGCCTCTGGGTTCAATCCCCAGTTCTGAGAGAAAAAGAGAGAGAGAGAGAGACAGAGAGAGAGAGAGAGAGAGACAGAGAGAGAGAGAGAGAGAGAGAGAGAGAGAGAGAGAGAGAATCGTCTTTTTATATTCACCCAGGTAATTTAACGTTTTTGGGTTTTTTTTTTTCTTTTTTGAGTACTTGAATTTCCCCCAATATCATTTTCCTCTAGTCTTAAGGATTTCCTTTAGCATTTCTTGTGATGCAGGTGACATTATATTCTCTTTTACTTATTTGTGTGTGTGTGTGTGTGTGTGTGTGTGTGTGTGTGTGATACTAGGGATAGAACTCAGGGGAGTTCTACCTCCGGGCTATACCCTCAGCCCTATTTTATATTTTATTTGGAAACAGGGTTTCACCAAGTTGCTAAGAGCCTCACTAAGTGAGGCTGAGGCTGAATTCAAACCTGCGATCTTCCTGTCTCAGGCTCCCAAATACTGGGTCTACAGGCATCCGCCACCATGCCTGGCATATTCTCTTTTGTCCCAGTTTTTTGTCTACCATTGTTACAAATCAATCAGCTCTTGTTTGTGTCATTTCGACCCTGAATCAGTGTACCTTCATACTGTCTTGCTGTTCTCTAAGCATTCTCTGTACTTCTGGTAATCAGTAGTCTGACTATGATGTGAGTGCCCTAAAGATGTTGTGTTCATTTTTTTATGATGTTCTACAGGTTATGAAACCTGTCCATATTTTTAAATCTTTCTTCTCTCCATTCTTCAGATTGGATGATTTCTGTTGACCTGTCTTCACTTTTACTGTCTCGTCCGTCATCTCCAATATACTGTTAAGCCCTAGCCATGAATTTTTATTTAAGATGTTTTTCAGTTCTGTAATTTGCATTTTGTTTTGCTACAATTTTCTCTTTCTGTGATGAGATTTTCTATCTGTTCATTAATTATAAGCAAGTTCTCCTTTATGTTCTTTAAAAGAATGATTGATATTAAACAGACATATTAATAAATGAAAAAATTTCAGAACCACATATATAACCACGTATATTTCTCATGTCAGTTGTTTCTTAGACAAAGTGAAGTATGTGAAAGAGTACATATCAGTATGTTTATGTGAACTCACCATTACAAGTAGTTACCCGTGTGGGGGTAGAATTGTAAAAGGTGGGGCAAGAGCTGGGTCTTGTGGTGCACACTTGTAATCCCAGTACTTGGGAGGCTGAGACGAGAGGATTGCAGGTCCGTGGCCAGCCCCAGCAACTTAGCAAGGCCCTGTGCAGCTTAGTGAGACCCTGTTTCAAAAATAAAAAGTAAAATAGGGCTGGGGGTGTAGCTCATTGGTAGAATGCCCTGGTTTCAATCCCCAGTACCCCCCCCACACAAAAAGTTGGGGCAAGGAACAAAGAGCTGCTGAGAATTTTTCTTTCTACTTTGCATTATTTTAAACTGTTAAAGTATAGGTAATTAATGCATGTATGTGTATTTTAATTTTTTAAATTCTTCTGATAATATTATGTTTCATGCTCAGAAGAAGTATATGTAAGGAGGGAAGGAGATGGGGAAAGAAAAAAAAGTATATGTTCTCTTTTTCTGACTAAGAAATTTTCTACTCTGTTTTTATTAAATTAAATATATGGCCTTACATTTAATTTTGACTTAGAATTATTATAGTTCACTTGCTTGAAAGTGTCATAAAGCTGAAGTATTATAAAGCTTTCCATGGTCATTGTAATTAATATCCAATTCTCCATTATTTCTCAGTTTTCGCCTTTTATTTAACTTCCTTTTTATTTCTTAATGTCTTAGTGCCTTACTTTCTTGACATGATATGTCTTTATTCATCCTTAAATAAAAACAACGTGATCTGGATGATTTACATTTTTTTACCTTTTTTTTTTAACTGTTTGTTTTTAGTTTTTTAAAAAATTGTTGTTTTAGTTTAATAGCTCTCACAACAGTGTTCAGCAAATCAGAGCCCTCAGAATGCTGTGCAAAGGCAAGGAACACAGGAAGCTGTGTTAGAAACACAAAATACAGGTGTTGTGGGAAAATTTTTTCTTATTTTAGTTGTTAAATACAGCACAACAGTTTTGTTATTCTGTATTTGGGTCCTGGATTAAGGAAAGGTGATATCAGAGTCTTCAAAGCAGGCCAGTAACAAGAGAAGCATAGAATTACCATCATCTCTTCATTGATCAAAATGTTAATACAGTACATACTAAAACAGTAAATAAACATACCATGTTTATTTGCCAAAACATGAATGAACCTGGAGAATATTGTGTTAAGTAAAATAATCCAGCCACAGATTACATTATCATGCTTATATGTTGCATCTAGAAATGTCAAACTCATAGAAGCAAAGTAGAAATGGTGGCTACCAGCGGCTGAGGGCAGGAAGAAGTTGGGGAGATGAGATGTTGGTCAAAGGATATAAAATTTCAGATAGGAGGAAAAGATTCAAGATATTTATTTTATTGTAGTTAATAACAATGTATTATATTCTTGAAAACCAATAAGAGAATAAATATTAGGTGTTCTTACCACAAAAAGGAATTCTATGAGGCAATATATAAGTTATTAGTATGATTTAGCCATTTCACAATGTGTGCATATTTCGAACCATGTTGTACATAATAAATATATATTTTTTTTCCTTGTCAGATTTTTAAAACAGAAATATTAATTCTCATGATTTTCTAGTAGAGATCTTAGAAATTGAGAAGCAGCATAATCAATGTTGATGTTAAAAAGTGCCTGGAAAATATGGTATTTCTGGAGTTAAAGTAAATAAATGTACAGTCACATAAATTCTCCACTGTCCACAAGTTATTAGATAGTAGTTGGACACATGTGTCTACATTTTCCTAATCTTAAACATCTCTGGTGCAATATTGGTTTATGGATCTGTACAATCACTATAAGAGTCTTAGAAATGTAATGAAACTTGTTTGAGAAAGTGAACCAAGCTTTTTATCACTAAAATATTTTGCTAATATGGTGACACATGCCTGTAATCCCAGTACATGGGAGGCTGAGACAGGAGGATCACAGTTTCACAACAGCCTCAGCAATGTAGTAAGACTCTCAGCAACCAAGTGAGACCCTGTTCCCAAACAAGAAATCTTAACAAAAGGGCTAATGGTGTGGCTCAGAAGTAGAATAGCCCTGTAATCAATCAGTACTGAAAAAAAATTATACTAATGTATTACACTGTGATGGGATTAGGAAAAAGATAGCACATCTTTTACATAGTTTATAAGCCCTCAGTGCCTCATTCTTTCTTTAAATACCAAGGCTCAGTCGGGCATGGTGGCTCACGCTTGTAATCCTAGTACTTGGGAGGCTGAGACAGGAGGATAGCAGGTTCAAGGACAGCCTCAGCAATTTAGTGAGGCCCTCCGCAACCTAGTGAAACCCTGTTTCCAAACAAATAAAATCGGTCTGGGGATGTAGCTCAGGTAGAATGCCTCTGGGTTCAATTCCCAGCACAATAAATAAATAAATAAATACCAAGGCTCCTAACTTAAATTAGCTAAACTCCTTCACTCCCTCCCTCCTTCCTTGTATTGGGGATTGAACCCAGGGTATATTACCACTGAGTCACATTCTAAGCCCTTATATTTTTTTTATTTTGAGGGTCTCACTAAGTTGTTCAAACTGGTTTCAAACTTGTGATCCTTCTTAGCCTCAGCTGGGTTTTCAGGCATTTGCCACTGTGGCTGGAAACTTTTTTCTTTAGAGCTAGAACTCCAGCTGCAATAACAAAGATTTCCTTCAAAAACCAGCTCATTAAAGTCACGGAGAGTTCAGTTCCATTTTATTTTATTTTATTGCACTGTGGATTGAACCTAGTGCTTGTACATGCTAAGTGTGAGCTCTATCAGTGATCTACATTCACAGCCCTCAATTTTTATTTTTTTATTTTTTATTTATTTATTTATTTTTGCAGTACCAGGGATTGAACGCAGGGACGTTCTACCTCCGCGCTACGCCCCCGGCCCTATTTTTATACTTTATTTTGAGACCAGGTCTCACGAAGTTGCGGAGGGTCTCACTAAGTAGAGAGAGAGAGAGAGACAGGGAGAGAGAGAGAGAGAGAGAGAGAGAGAGTGTGCGAGCTGAGGCTGGCTGCGAACCCGGATCCTCCGGTCTCCGCCTCCCAAAGTACTGGGATTACAAGCGTGCGCCACCACGCCCGGCCTCAATTTTTATTTTAATATGGATATTCCTGAGTTCTTGAATTTTAAATTTGTTTCAGTGTTCATTAATCTCTATAAGCTTATCAGAACAGGAACACTTGTAGACTTAAAATACTTTATAAGCTTAATTTATTAATTTTATAATATTTCACGTATAACCTCTCTCAGACTAAATATTGTTACAAAATACACATAATGGCAGATTTTTACAACCAACTGAAAAGATTGTCCAATGGAGAATTGAAATTTTGTTTTCCTGGTTTGGCCCTCCATATATATATTAAAATCATGATAAAATTTCTCTGAAAGGCCACTGTAATTCTGAATAATGTTTATTATAAATAAAAGCCCTCCACTTTGTGTGGCCACAAAAGTTAGTATACATATCAGAGGCCTTGGTTCCCATGAGTGGAGGTATTTCCTGTATCAAAATCACAGTCACCCAGCTTACCCAGAGCATACACCGGAGTTTCTTCTACCATGACTGAGAACTGATGTGTATGAGAGCAGACTGAGGAGACGCCAGCACTTGCTTCTCTTCTCTTGTCATACTCAAGAGGAAAAAAATGGCCAACAAATCAAATCTGAAAACTCCACCCACTCGAGTTACCATCATCTCAAGGAAGGTTGCTGGCCAAAACTAGAAATACAAAATCAGCTGTGAGTTGTGGAACCTCTAATAACCTCTATGAAACAAAAGCAACTTAGTGAGAACTCAGTGAAAGTAGTCAAGGTTCAGTCATTGCAGAAGGATGATGGGTCACAGGTGCCCATGCCAGGACCTTCCCAGCAGTGGGGCTGGGAAAAGATGGACCTCAGCCTAGATCAGTGGTTCTTCACTCTGTCATCTGCCTAAAGGCCCCTGGAGTTATTGAGGGAAAGAAGGTAAGCTTATATATTTGCCAGGCATTAACACACAAAAGGAAGGCATTCGCTTAGTATTTTACTGAGTGGGATAAAGCAGGAACTTTTAAGTGTTAGGGAAGGGTGGTTATTTTATAATATGTATTATAATTATGCTAGTTATAATAATTCAGTTATAATTGAAAATAGCATTCTGCTTAAAATGGAATAATTCTGGGCTGGCGAAGTGTACACAGTTCTAATAAGTTTTATTATTCATTGGTCAAGAAAAGAGTATTTAGGGAGGTACAGTTAAGGTCTATTGTAGTTTCTCAAATTATTTTGTCATTGATTGTCTTTAGATGACTAGAGCCAGCTGTGATGAAACAATACATTCAATAGTAACATTGGCCACACAAGAGGTGCTGTTTTTCTGTGTGTGTGTATGTGTGGTTCTGAGGATAGAACCCAGGGCCTTGTGCATGCTAGTCCGGCCCTCTACCACTGAGCTACCTCCTCGGCCTGAAATTGTTTCTTTTATACTGGTTTCTAGGAAATGTTACATCACCTATGGAAACTGGCAGGATTTAGAGATGGGTAGGGGGCATCTTTTAAGTCAGTGGGGACCTAGGCTGTGTTTGTGTTGTCCATTGCTGAGGGCCTGCTGCCTTGTAGAAATGCTGACTGGAAGACATCCTCTGATACATACTTGTCACTAAGTAGACAAACTCCAGTTCATGTGTCTCAGACACTTTTTTTTTATGGTACTGGTTATATTGAACACAGGGGCTTTCTACCTCCGAGCTATACCACCATCCAGATTATATTTTTTATTTTGAAAGGTTCTCACTAAGTTTCCAAGGCTGGTTTTGAACCTGTGAACCTCCTATCTCAGCCTCCCAAGTACTGGTATTACATTGAGAGCCACCAAGCCCAGCATGTCTCACACACTTTAACTGTATGTGCCCATGAGCGTGCGTTTTCTTTCTCTCTCCCCCCCCCTTTTGGTACTAGGGATTGAACCCAGGGTCATTCTACCTCTGAGGAAACCCTCAGCCCTTTTTATTTGGAAACAAGGTCTTGCTAAGTTGCTTCGGGTCTCACTAAATTGCTGAGGCTGGCCTTGAACCTTTGGATCCTCCTGTCTCAGCTTCTAAGTATTGGGATTACAGGCATGCACCACTGCACCTGGCTCTTGGTTTCTTTGTTTTGTTTTTGTGGTACTGGGAATTGAACCTGGGGGCAACCTATCTCTGAGCTATACCCCCAGTCCTATTTCACTTTTTATTTTGACATAGGGACTCACTAAGTTGCTGAGGCTTGTCTTGAACCTGCAATCCTCCTGTCTTAGCGTCCCAATTACTGGGATTACAGGCATGTGCCCCAGTGCCTGGCTTTTAACCACTCTCTTACATAGGTTTTACACTAGGGTCCTCTGCCCAATGCAAATGACTGTGCCCTCCACCTCTCCCTTTGTCATCATAGGGAAGAGGGGCTGACAATTACATGTGATTAGACAGCTCTCAGTAAAAAACAAACAAAAAACTTGTGGGCGTGGTTTCTATGTGTGTGATTGTGAGTTAGAAGGTAATTGTAGTGATAATCCTGTAGACTTGTGTGGTTGGCCCTATTTATATACCCATAAGTGCCTGTGATGCTTTAACTGACCCACATCTGTAGTGGGTTTTCTGGATTTTAATAGAAGATGTAAACTGTACTGATGGGCTGTGAAGTCGGCCATATAAAGTAAGTCTTGGTCAGTAGCATTTACTTTTAAGGATTTTGAAGAATGGGGTCAAGTCTTACCATCAGATGAAACTGCATTCTGACTTGGACTTTTCTCTCTGCAGCAAGACTACAGCCAGAACCACACCCTGGTTCTCTCTGCCCTCCCAATTTCTCCAGCCAGAAATCCCCAGGGCAACCCATGCTGTATGATCACTGCCCCTGGATCATCACGTGGTTATGTGCAGAAAGTCCTGTCAAGCCTGGGGATCAATGCTCCAAGGACCAGAAGCAGCAGCAGCAGCAGCAGCAACAAGCCTTGGATGGAAATTCCTGGACTGACAGAGCAGAAGGTCAAGAGCAGGAAGGCATTGAGCCTTGGTTTGGTAGGACCAAGAAAAAAACTTTGGGAGCATTTCCCACGCCACCCCAAAGACCACCAGTCAGCTCCCAGCATGGCATCAGAGCAGTGGGAATGGAGGCCAGCCCAGCTCAGGCGGGGAGCCCCAAAGACGCTGACAAGTTGCTGAAGAGGATAGAAGTCTTAGGGTTTGGAGCAGTCGACTGTCCTGATTACGGACTGGGCTTCAGCAAGATGACCAGCCTGCTCAGTCAGCAGAGGATACACTCAGGGGAGAAGCCGTACGTGTGTGTTGTGTGTGAGAGGGGCTTCAGTTGGAAGAAAAGCTTGGCCAGGCACCAAAAGGCACATTTAAGGGAGAAGCCCATCGTGTGCAGTGAGTGTGGGCAAGGCTTTACCCAGAAGTCCGCCTTCATCACCCACCAGAGGACACACTTGGGCGAGAAGCCGTACGTGTGCCGTGAGTGTGGACGAGGCTTCAGCTGGAAGTCCAAACTCACCATCCACCAGAGGATGCACTCGGGTGAGAAGCCGTATGTGTGCCGCGAGTGCGGCAAAAGCTTCAGCCAGAAGTCCACACTTACAATCCACCAAAGGGCGCACTCGGGTGAGAAGCTGTACATGTGCTGCGAGTGCGGGCGAGGCTTCAGCTTGAAGTACCGCCTCGTCATCCACCAGAGGACGCACTCAGGTGAGAAGCCGTACGTGTGCCGCGAGTGTGGACAAGGCTTCAGCCGGAAGTCCAATCTTACTAGACACCAGAGGATGCACTCAGGCGAGAAGCCATACGTGTGTCGCGAGTGTGGACGAGGCTTCAGCCAGAAGTCCACCCTCACCATCCACCAGAGGACGCACTCAGGAGAGAAGCCGTACATGTGCCGCGAGTGCAGGCAAGGCTTCAGCTGGAAGTCCACCCTCATCCAACACCAGATGATGCACTCAGGCAAGAAGCCCTATGTGTGCTGCGAGTGTGGCAAAGGCTTCAGCCAGAATTCTAAACTCACCATCCACCAGAGGACACACTCAGGTGAGAAGCCATACATGTGCCGCGAGTGCGGGCGAGGCTTCAGTGAGAAGTCCACCCTCACCAATCACCAGAGGACACACTCAGGCGAGAAGCCATATTTGTGCCACGAGTGTGGGCGAGGCTTCAGCCGGAAGTCCAGCCTCATCATCCATGAGAGGACACACTCGGGCGATAAGCCATACATGTGCCATGAGTGTGGGCGAGGCTTCAGCCTGAAGTCTACCCTCACCAAACACAAGAGGACACACTCGGGTGAGAAGCCATATGTGTGCCACGAGTGCAGCAAAGGCTTCAGCCAAAAGTCCAACCTCATTGTACACCAGCGGACACACTCGGGGGAAAAGCCATACACGTGCCAGTAGTATGGGTGCGGCTTCTGACAAAAGGCAGAGCTCATGAGGCACAGGAGGAAGCACTCACAGGAGGAGCCATACACTTGCTGGCAGTGTGGACTGGGCGTCAGCAACAAGTCAGCCTTAATCACACATAACAGGTGCACTTGGATGAGAAGCCTTGCATGTGCAGACTGTGGCTAAGGTTTTATCCCCAAGTCACATCTGGACTTACATCTGATGGCACACCATGGGGAGAAGCCTTATGTGTGCAAGAGCTGTGGGCAAGGCTTTAGCCAGAAGTCTCACCTCAGCAGACACAGGAAGATGAAGTGTGTCCACCACAAACCCCCTCTTCGACTGGACTTGGAGGCCTACTTGGGGCAGTCTTCTGTCCCCTTGTATTCTCTTTGAAAGTGAAGATGGTGGAAAGGACTAATAGTCAAAATTTTTACACTTCCATGAAATGGAATAGAAAAATACATTCCATATCAGTCAAAGGACTTTGACTTAGTTTACTTTCTCCTCACTAATTCTCCATGTTTTGTGGCCATTTATTCTAATAAACTTTGCTCCCTTACAAATCTGGAACTTTGGCATGTACCTCATTCACAAGTTTATAAGAAATAAGAAATGATACAGATATCTTGAAATCTTAGGTCCACTATTATGCAATAATTCTGTCACTAATAGATGGGAAAGTCTGCTCCTTTGTGTGGGTATAGAATCTTGGAAGTGTATATAGAGATTTCAGGTGAAAGGAGGGAATCTCCCAGTCAGAATGGCTTCCTCCCAACAAGGTTCATCTGCAGCTACCTGCTTCTCTTTGCTTCTTTGACAGTGCTCATGCTCTGCGGATGGTCTGTTTCCTTCAGCAAACCCTCTACTCCCTATCTCTTGGAGTAGCTGTGCCATGATTCAGTGTTCTTAGGAAAACAAAGGAAGCTTCACAAAGGACAAGAGATAACATGACTTTTGAAATTGGAAAGACCCTGCCTTTAAACTATTTAATTTTTCTGAAAACACATTTAATATTTACATGATGTTCTGTGTGACCCTGTCACACTTCATGAGAAAGTGTGTTTTGGGCCCTTAAATATTAAGCTAATTTCCACTTTTTACTCCCATTTTGAATGAGGTTTGATGTTGTAGGAGTGAAATGCAGGGGTAATGTGTGCAGGCTGTGGCTTTAGAGAAAGAACCCTAGCATGAGATGTCAGGTGTGTGTGATGGACTCTTGAGTCTGGCCAGCTGGTACTGGAGGGCCTCTTGGGTTCATGTGCAGACCCTCCATGATAGAGTTAGAAAAACCCAAGGAACACTGAAAATATAGTTCCTTGCACTCACAAAAGTTCTCAATGAGTAGATTGTTTCTTGAACTAATGGGCCTACGTAGGCACCCTCCCCCCTCTCCTTGCAGTCTGGGGAAAAGAGTGTTCAACTCTGTTACCTCCCCTTCGGTAACCACTGAGGGTTCCAGAGCCTGCAGGATCAGGACGTGAGATGCAGCAGTATCTGGGGCTCAGCACTGAGTGCAATGGCCATGGCTTTTTTTCCACCTTCCAAATCTCATGCAGTTTTTCATGGGATCAGCTCTGAAAGGTACCACAATGGAAGAGAATTCTGGGCAAGGTGGTATGTAGCTAAGCCAAGCTGATACAGGGGAAACCACCAAACACTGAGCTAGGTGATCCCACTCCCCGTTGTTCTGGGCACTAGTCGCCCATGCAGGTGGCTTCTCTTCCACAGACTGCTGAGGACCTGAGCCAGGAAGAAGCAAGTGCCAGCGCCAGCCCAGCCCCATGGGGATAGCGCTCCAGTGACACTGAATTGCCCTACCCCCGGCAGACAGCAGCCCAACCTGGGGAAATAAAGTGCAGGGCAGGATAACGGTAACCACCACCATAAGCTCCTTTATTTATTTTGTTGATTAATTATTCTACATTAATAATGACACCATTTCCACACATTAACAGAACAACTCAGGGACTTTGCAAGTCAAAATCACACATTCCTGCAGGTGGATTATTCGAAGCTGATTTGTCAACCAAACAACAAACCATGATGATAGTATTGATGAGTTCAACATAAGAATTTAAATAGCTCAATATTTATATACTAATTTGAAGCCCCTTATAAGACAAGAGGCAGCACAGTGTGCAGTTATACACAAAGATCTTTTTTAAGTTCTTCTCAATGTCAGTTCCCGACCTCAAATGTACATTTCAGAAATAAAGAACAGCCAGAGCTGGGTGGTTTCTTTGAAGGAAGCCAGACAGCCTCAGGTTAGGCCTCAGGTCTAACAGTCCTCCAGGCTGGATCCTGGGCTGAGTGAGTTTGTTGTCGAGCGTTTGGCTAAATTTAGAGTCAATGAGCAAGGTGATGAGGTCATCCCTAATTTCCAAAAACAGGTTGTAAGCTGTCTGGCCTCTTGCATTCTTCTGCTGGATGCTTGCATTGCATCTGTGAAGAAAACAAACATGGGGGCCCATGAAGGATTCAGGCATATGACCCTGTGGGCCTGACCTTTCCTTGCCAGAGGCCAGTCTGAGCACCATCTGGTCCATTCTCCTAAAACCAATAGGCCACTATGACGTTAGCTCTTGAAGTTGACTCTAGCCCAAGTCCTTTTATGGGTCCATATGATTTCAAAATGTTCAGTTGCCAAGACTATCATTGGATCCCATTGATTGTAGGTTCACGACCAGCTTCAGCAGTTTAGCAAGGCCCTTGGCAATTTAGTAAGACCCTGTTTCCAAATAAAAACATAAAATAGAACTGGGGGTGTCACTCAGAGATAGAACGTCCCTGGGTTCAATCCTCAGTACCTCAAAAACAACAACAAAAAGATCTGATAAATGTTACTGCCGACATAAAAATTACTCAGTAGAAGGGATGAACAATAAAGTTAGAAAAATCTCAACACAGAGAGAAGAGAGATGAAAGGGAAAAGGAAAAGAAAGACACTAGGAATCAACTCAAGGGGTCTGCAATAGTTCCAGAGAGAATAGAAAACATGTAGGGGAGAAAATATCAAAGAGATACTAGAAGTAGTTTTTCTTTGTCCTAAGCCAAAGAAAGAAAACTTTTTAGACAGAAAGGGCAAACTGGGTGGATAAAAAAGCAGGTAAAGATACCTGTGTGAAAATCACATCAAGGATCAATGCTTCCAGAAAGAACGAACTAACAAATGGGTCACAAATGAACAAGAATTTGTTATAGAATTTTCGTAGCCCATCCTGGATGCTAGAAAGAAATATAGCAAGGCTTTCTAAGGCTTGGGGGAAATTATTTTGAATATTTTTCTTCTTGTGGTGCTGCGGATGGAGCCCATGGGCCTTGTGCATGGTAGATAAGCCCTCTACCACTGAACTATATTCCCACCCCTCCCCTCCCTTTCTGAAGAAGTTACTGAAGGCTACCCTCTTGCCTGACAAGGGTCAAAACCAAGAAAGAGGTGGATTCCAATGAAAAAGAAACCCTATGATAGCAACTGTGCAATAGGCATGGAAATCTGCCAGGCCATATCTGTATAGCAATTGTACTCTAAGAAGAATGGCATTCAAAAAGTAAGAAACCAGATGGCATTGTCGATGTGCTGAAGAAATGGTCTTTTGCACACCAGGAAAAAAAAGGCAGTCATAAATTCCAGGAAAATCAAAGATATGAAAATTGCACAAGTTATTCGTGGTTTAAGAAAGAAAATGAAATGAGACATAATTCTAAATAACATATGGATTGTAAGGAGAATCCATTTGACATTTGTGCTAAGAAAATTCTACTTCAAGTGGCCTAAAGATCATGATCTTGAACCCAGAAAGAAACAATATAATCACAGAATAACATTTGTTTCTGCAATGAATAATATGTGTGGCTGTTACAATGCAATTGGCCTTTTCAACTGTTAGAACCAACCTATAGACAAAGAATGGAGGTCTTCATTATGTTAACACAGGTGATTGTAACTCTGATCAATGTGTTACACAGGAAATATCTGCTAATAGAAGTTGTGAGGTGGAGGGGGAGGGAGACAGAGCGGAAAAGGTAGGGAGCACTAATACCCTACTATTGCACACAAGGCAGCCAACAGATACCACTAAAAGATGATACAAATGTGGAAGTTTAGGCATATTATTTATAGCTATGACAGTAATAAAGGAACCAAGCGTAGTAATAAAATGATCAAAACATGAAGGTAGGTAGAAATGACCAGGTAGAAATGATCGGAAATGATCAGCAAGTCAAATGATCACCAATCCCAGCAAGAATTAGTAGATAAGGTTTAAGCATGCCAAGTCTTACATCATTCAGTGCCAGAAGAGTAGACACGCAATGAGATCACACGTAGATCAATGTCCATTTGCAGAATGGTGAGAAAATAAACATGGAAACTGAAGGAGACCAAAATGAAACAGGTAATCTGTTCCATGTCAAGAATAGTTTTGTCCTCATAGGTGGATTGTTCATAAAGCCAGAACTCAAAATGTTTAAGCATCATTCAAAAAGTGACTTTTGTATGATGCTTAAATGCTATAAGAAAAGCTCATCTGACTTGCAGAATCAAGAGAATACCTTAACGCAAAACATGGTAGCATCATTTTTATCAATGATGATATAACAGTATGGGACGAATGAAAAAGTTGACAGAGTATGAGGAAATGTAAACACTAAGAACACTCAAGAAAGTAAATTCCAGCCATCAGAGTTTTACACCAATATACCAAACATTCTGCTAAAAGTAAAATTTTATTTATTTAATATTTTTTGTGGTGCTTGGGATTGAACCCAGGGGCATTCTTCCTCTTAGCTACCAGCCCTATTTTTTTTTAAACAGGGTCTTGCTGCATTGATGAGAGTCTCACTACTTGCTGAGGCTGTCCTCGAACCTGTGATCCTCCTGTCTCAACCTCCCCAGTACTGGGATTACAGGCATGTGCCACTACACCTGGCTCAGAATCAAATTTTAAAGGGGTAGTGTCTGCTGATACAGCTGTCCTATTGAGCAGAAAAATTTTAAAGTGTACACAGAAAAATTAACAGGAATAAATTTGGAATAAAAATGTCAGTGAAAATTTTGAACGAGAATGCTAGAAGCAAAGCTATGTGTACTTAGGCCCTTGTGGTGAGTTGACATACACAGCAACGTGTCCCTGGCCCCAGCCTGGACCTTGCCTTAGGAAGAATCCAGGAGACAGTAGCATTAGACACCTGCAATAACCCTAAAAAATTTCTGTTTCAACAATGTGGCCAGGAGGAGATGAGCAGTTACCATGAATGACCAGGAACATTGCAACCGCTATTCCAAAGCATATTGCAGAGAACAGCAGAATCACAAGGCTTGGAGAGAAGGCGACAAGGCAGGACTGCACTAAGACTGGGATAGGAAGTAACATGACCTGGGTCCTCCCCATCCTGTTGAACAGGTAGGGAAACAAGACACCAGTAGGTCATGTGGTGAACTCAAATTCACCAGTCCCTCCCCAGTAGTACTAGCATCTGGAGATGGCTGTGATATTTTCTTTCTGCATTAATCATTGGTGTGTTTCCGTGGGGATACACTGGGATCTCTTTTCCTTACTGTTGATCTGAACAGTTTGGATCATAATGAAAACATGGCTTAACACACCAAGATATAATGGTCTGTGCCTCATAAAAGTAGAAATTCAGGTCAAAGAAAAAACGGTTGCAGAATTTCTCTGTAATAATCGACCCAAATGCCAAGTAAGGTGGAAAAAAGGAAGTTTATTACACCAGCGGGCACTGAGTCAGGACAGCTCCTGAAAAGCTCTGGCCATGAATGCCACATGAGCTCTCATTTTATAGAACAAAGGACGGAAGTAGGCAGGCGGGCTTACAGAAGTTGAAACGTGGCAGTCAGTGATTGGCCTGAACAAGTTTACCAACTACATGACTTACGACCTGCATTACGACCTACATGACTTATGACCTATTTTTCAGGCTGTTGCCTAGATACATAGCCTTCTACCATATTCCCTCCTCTTCACCTACATAATCCCTTATGACTTTATCTCTTGTTACGGGGGACCCGTTGGTATTCCTGGTGTAACACTTGCACCTGCTCTAGCTGATTCCTGATAAAACTAGGTAAGAGGTCAATTTTACTGAGCCGGAAGAGCAAGCCCAGCAGGATCATAGTTCGTCATCAGGTCGGTTGTCAGTATCAGTATTATCAGGAACAGGAGTGTGTAGAGAGTCCTCATCCTGGTTTTTCCTCTTAGAAATATTTAGCAGTAGGGGAGTCTGGGGGTCTTCAACCACTGTCCAGGTCTGTGCTGGGCTCGAAACCACCTTCACATGGAAATGGTGGATCCATGTCTTGACACCTGCAACTTTAAGGGCTGAGGTAGTGGTGAGAATAAATGGTCCCTCCCACCTTCCATTTACAGACAGATAACTTTACACACAAGCCGTTTCCCCCACTCTTTACAAACATATTTACCTCTGCCACATTCTTTAGATAAAAATAGAAATAAGACAAGTCAAAAGTTCAAAAACACTCAAAACATCCACAGTATATACTTTAGTCATCTAACAAATATTTGTGAGTATATTATGTGCCAGGAACAAGGAGGAATCCTCAAGGGACTCAGATCAACAGTGGCTGCCAATGGTATAGTTTGACCTGCATAACTCATTCAAACTCAAAGGACCATACCCTGCAGGGCAAAAAACCACTTGAATGGGGCATGACCTTATTACTGGCTACCTAGATTGCAATATGCCAGCTGATTTCCCTGCTACCATACCCTTTTCTTTCTAAAGTGTCCTGTTTTCCTTTTCAGACTGTCCTGCATTCTACTGTTTGATTAATTTCTAGGACTCCACTTTCGAGGAGTCTCTCAAGAAGCTCAAAGACTCCGAACTACCTATCCACCTGTTCTGCTCTGTGGAGGTCTAGGCTACCCTGCACTGGGACTTTTACCCAAACCCAGTCTCCCGGACTGCAGGAGTGTACAGAGTCCTATATTTCGCACATGCAGTTTACACACTCATTACTGAACAAAACTGGAATGCAAACAAATATACAATACCATTATCAAATAAAATCTTTTTCCCTCTGGTCCTTCCATTTTTTGATATTTGGTTGATAGTTGTAATAATCCTTCAGAAATCATCTACTTTTGGTTAGTGGACTTTCAGGACTGCAGTGGTGCACTGTCTCTCCACCCTCCCACTCAGTGAGTGGAGAACTCCGCTGTGTTTTCCTTTTCTCCCTTTCTTCCATATCCCACTTCTGGCCAGCTATGTTCTCATTTAGATTACGATTCACAATGCTGAGATTTCTCATTCTACCTGGCAAATACAACCAAATCTTAAGCATCTCATGAAACACAATGCTTTGCAGCATTTATGGGCCTACATGTCATGCTTTCTAGGTCAGAACAACTAAATTCAGGTAAATACAGATGGCATACTGTCACTCAGGTGTGGAGCCTCAAATTCGCTTAAGTTCCTGCTTTGTTGTTCTAACAACTGTGCGCCCATGTCCTCTCGGGTCGCATTTATCTTCATGTTACCTTTTTACCACTTGGTGGCGCTGGATCTACCTTCAGGCAAGCCACTGGATGAACCACCAGCATGGCTTCAGGTGGCACTGCCATCGTCCATACTACTGCTTCCACTGTTGTGCCTGAATTTGGATGGCTTTGACTCAATGTCCACTTGCACCTCCATTACTCACAACCTCAGACAACACATGTCATGTGATTGCAGCTCCCATGATTCATCTTTAGGCAGCACATCATGGACAAGACTTTTTTTTTTTTTTGCGGTAGCAGGGATGGAACCCGGGGCGTTCTACCTCTGAGCTATACTCCCAGCTCTATTTTTTATCCTTTATTTTGAAACCAGGTCTCACAAAGTTGCAGAGGGTCTAAGTAGCTGAGGCTGGCCGTGAACCCAGATCCTCTGGTCTCTGCCTCCCAAGTACTAGGATTACAAGCGTGCGCCACCACGCCCGGCCATGGACAAGACTTTATAACCACTTACCCACATCCGTCGATACTGAGAGGTAGATTCACAAGGTGGTGGTAAAACATCCATAATCAGGATCATACTTGAACGGGCTCTCAGACACTGTTGTATTCATGCAACTGATTCCTTTTCCATGCGTTTTCTTTTCTTTTATTTTTTTATGTGCTTTTATTGGTGCATTGGAGTCTTACATCACAATGAATATCTATTTGATGTTAATATACATGCACATAGCTCTTGGTGTCCCCCCCCTCTTCCTCCCACCCGTATGAAGTACCAAGAATGATGTTGGTATATTTTCACATGTACATATTGTTTATGATAGTAATTCCACTAATTCTCTTCTTTCTTGCCCTCCACCTTCCCTTGTACCACTTCCCTTGTTCCACTGAGGGTTCTCCATTATCAACTGGAGTCCCTTGTGTGTCCCTATTACACCTTAGGTTGCACATATTAATGAAAACATATGTCAGCTCCTTCCATCCGTTTTCTTAGTCACTAGTGCTTTATCAATTGCAAAGTCCTTATCTTTAAATTCTGCATTGAAAGGAAACTCATTTTTCTGGTTTTCCATCAGGAACCTTGTACCTTCTAAACCAGTCCACAGTAGCTTCTAGGTAGCCTGGCTTCAGCCGTTTCACACCATTAATATCATTATAATTGGCTGCATCTGGAGCATCCACATTAATGGCAATGATTTTCCAATTGGTTTCAATTATAGTCAATATGCCCAAAACTTTCACCATGATTATTTCGCCTTTTTTTTTTTTGTGATACTGGGATTGAACCCAAGGGCAGTCCACCTCCGAGTTACACCCCTAGCCCTATTTTTTTATTCTTTATTTTGAAACAGAGTCTCACTAAGTTGCAGAGGGCCTCACTAAGTAGCTGAGGCTGGCTGCGAACCTGTGATCCTCCTGTCTCAGCCTCCCAAGTACTGAGTATACAAGCAGATTCTGCAACCTCAACGGGCCTGAGCTTCCTCATCTGTAAGGTGGGAATCTTGGATTTTTCCCCATGGGGTATTTTGTGGGAATAAAAAGGTTCAGTAAACAAGGTGAGCTGGTGTTATTAGTTAAACGTATAAATGTAGCCAGGCGTGGTGGCGCACGCTTGTAATCCCAGTACTTTGGGAGGCGGAGACCGGAGGATCTGGGTTCGCGGCCAGCCTCAGCTCTCTCTCTCTCTCTCTCTCTCTCTCTCTCTCTCTACTTAGTGATGCCCTCCACAACTTCGTGAGACCCGGTTTCAAAATAAAAAGTATAAAAAATAGGGTAGGGGGCATAGTGCAGAGGTAGAACGCCCCTGGGTTCAATCCCCAGTACCGCCAAAAAAAAAAAAAGTAGAAATGTATATAGAGCCCCTTGTGTTATACTTAAGCAGCTATATGCTTTTTCCTTCCCTCTCCCTGTGAATGTGGAGTCATTTACAAAGCAGGTCCCTTGCTGACAAGCCAAAGAACTGATGGGTCGACATGGCAGCAGAGATAAGATGAACACCAGTACTGAGAAAGTCACAAACCTTGAAACTTGGAGGGAAGACTGAAAGACATCATGAGTCCCCTCCCTTTGTCTGGATGAATAAGCTCAGTGATTTCAGGGCAGACTGGTTATTCTCATAAAGATAGCAGGTCAAAAAGGGGAGTTAAAGAAACATCATACAGATGCTGCTATAAAGCAGGCTATTAAAAAATGAGCTAACAACTGCATTTGGGGGGACAAAACAGATAAAATTTAAGCCATCAGCATTGGGGCAACTGGTATAACAAAAAAGAACAATGAGCCATTGCCCCGCTAGACACCTGCCTTTGGTGGGAAAGTGAACCATTAGCATGGCAGCCCAGATAAGAAAACTTTATTTAAGATTTAGAATCTGAGCTGAGAGGAGAGTTCCAGTCGGGCTCTCTCCATCGTGCTCTATGAAAGGAGGCATGGTGCTCTCTCCTTCTTCCTCTTTTCCTCTCTGTTTTATAATAAAACCTTGATTGAGAATTGCAACTGAAAGTCTCCCAGATTTTATTTTCTATAATTGCCAAGGAGAAGAACCCACAGTAACCACCCAAACCGTTACATAAGGGACATTGAGTTGTGCCTGCTCTATAGTAGGAATTTTTTTAAAAGGTAGTTCCTAGCTGGGTGTGGTGGCGCACACGTGTAATCCCAGTACTAGGAATGCTGAGACAGGAGGATTGCAAGTTTGAGGCCAGCCTTAGCTACTTAGTGAGGCTCTCCACAACTGAGTGAGGCCTTGTTTTAAAATAAAAAGGACACTGGGTTCAATCCCCAGTGGCCCCGCCCCCAATGTAGTTCCTGTTACCATTGTTGCTATAATTATGACTGTAGTTACTACGAGAAGGCTTTGATGCTGTGAAAACAATAGGCCCCAAATGCCTGGCCTCGGTGCCGGCCCGGCCCTGCCCTGCTGTATTGCGGTAACTACAGCCGACAATCTACTCCGTGGTTCCTGCCACGGAAGGTCGCTGCTCCCTGCAGCTTTCTGACAAATACTCTGTGGTTCCTGCCACAGACGGTCTCTGCACCAAGCAGCTTCCTGACAAAACAGTCTGTGGTTCCTGCCACAGACGGTCGCTGCCCAGACAGCTTCCTGAAGTCTATGGTTCCTGCCACAGACGGTCGCTGCACCAGGCAGCTTCCTAACAATGGTCTTCTCGCACGAAACAACACGAAGTCTGATATGGTAATTTGCAAAATAATAACATTTAATAATTGGGGGGTCGGGGAGGAGATAGAGATGGCAAATTCTCCCGGCCTTCTATAGCCAGGGCCTTATTTTTATAGGAACTTTAAAAGTTAATCAAACACAGAAATCAGCAATTATCTCAGGTTACTGTACAGATGGTCACTGAGGCAGGCATGTGACAAACTTAGGGGAAGGAGAGATTAACCATTACTGGGTGGAGACGACATCAAAGACCACACCTTGAAGATTACACCAGGTCCCTTGGAATGTGCCCATTTGTGGACAGATCCCGCCCAGCCAGATACCATGTATCCAAACTGGGCTGGTCCAAGATGATAATCTCAGTGTGCCTCTAAGACAGGTCTCGGCCCTCAACACTGCTGGGTGACTTTGGACAAGCCCCCTCTCTGGGCTGGTGTCCCCTCTGTTCAGTGGGGATCTGGTCTACAGGCCGTGCCTTGGAGCCTCAGCTGGTCTCCTCCCAGACCATCAGCCTGGCCTTGCTCTGGAGGGCAGCCTGGTCCCCAAGGAGCGGAGGTTGTGAGGAATTCAGGGGCTTTTCCAGGATTGCTGATTCCAGGTCCCTCTTTCCCAGGCTGCAGCTGGGCTGGTGGCACTTCTCTGTGTCTCTCAGAGGCCTGAGCCACTC
>PVJS01022546.1:0-30429 GCA_004027185.1 Glis glis
CCTACATTCAGGGCAGGCTTTCTGTTTAATCTGCTGTTACACACCCAAAGTCACATGATCTTGGGTGTGTCATGATAGGTCAAGTTGACAAACTAGATTGACTATCACAGAACCCTTAGCAGATTGTCTTGAAATCTGTTGCTCACCTGTCGCCCTTATTGCTTGGTGAGCTCTCAAGGTGACCCTGTTTCTTCTGCCTGCTCTGAGCCCCTATACCTAGAACATTGCCTGGCCCATTGCTAGGAGATTGATGAAAGAGAGGTTGCACATTGACAGTCTACACAAACTGCCCCATGTGTTGAATGAACTGGTAGCTCCATCTTTTTGGAAGAGTTCAAAAGTTAATTCAGAAAATGTCTCATCCGCCTGCCCAGGTTTATAGTGGTTGTGATCACAGCGACTCTGCTTGTCACCCTGTGATGGCAAGAGGCCCTCTTTTACAGCCTTCAGCACCCTTCCAACCCTTATAAATGGCTCCAATCCAAACTACTGACTGTGTCTGCCTCCTGCCCGCCCTGACCTACTGTTTCAGATCGTTACGCCAAGTGAAGGAAAAGAATTGGAAGAAGGTGGATGATGAAGGCGAGAAAGGAGCAAGAGAATCAGGTCTCTTTTGTCACCAGCCTAAACACAATCCTATTTTATACCCTGGGACAGGGGGAAAGAAGGGCTAACATTTGTACATATTTATCTTTAAATGGAGTTCAAGTTGTTCTTAGTTCTGGGGCAAAGCAAGTAGCAGTCCATGAAAACTATCTCCATGATAAGCCTCAAACTTTTTCTTGTAACTTTCAAACACTTCTAATTTGAGAACTAGGCAGTTTGGGGAGGCCAGGAAATGAGTTTTCCAGTCGCTGTTCTCGCCTATCCACCAGGAGTGTTGACAAAAGCAAAGAAAACCTTTTACTCTCTCCTGCCCTTCCTGGGGCCAAGCTGAGGGGGCGCTGATGAGTTTAATTTGATGATATTATGCCATGACATTGTGTCAATATGCGATGATGTGTTGTGATGGCACAGCGTCATCACGTGGTGACGCAACATCATGACGTAAGACGTCACAACGCCAGTTAAAGTGATTCCGGAAGGATGTTTAAATTGAGCAGTACATCTACAGTTAAATTAAGGCTTGAGATCAAAGGCGGCATGGCACCCGAATGATAAATCACAGGTTAGAAAAATGTTCCTTTTCGTGCATTATGGCTTTTTTTTAAATTGTATATGACTCCTTCTAGAAATTGTAACCTCTGTTCTTGCAAGGCAGGTTCGGAAAACCAAATATAATTCATTTACTAGACTGCTCCTAACACAGATCTTCCCTAATCCATTTTTTTTGGTCTTTGGAATATGAGCTGGTTCTAAATTTAAATATAATTTCATGATATTTAGAAAATATAATCTACTCTTAATATGCATATTTGTTAAAATTATTTAATATCGCATAGGCGTCCATGTAAAATGATTTGTAATTGAAATTACATTGTAACTAATATCTTATGTATGCATACATTTCATAAAAATCTTACACTAAGATTCTAACAATATAAAAATGCTAAAAAGGGGAAATGACTTGCAAATATAGTTTATTTTGTTTGTGTGTGTGTGTGTATGTGTGTGTGAGAGAGAGATAGAGAGAGAAAAAGAGAGAGAGAGAGAGAGAGAGAGAGAGAGAGAGATAATCTCCTGGGAAGGTGTTGTGTCTACTTAGTGCCTCAGTTTTACAATCTAGAAAACAAAATAGCCCTCTTTCCCCCCTGATTTTTATAGGTATATTCTATGCGCAAATTATAGGTGGTATGTAAATGTCTCTTGTGTTCTTTGGAACAAATGTTATGTAAATTTAGGTTAATATTAAATACTTTCTCCAGAGCTACATAGACTCTACTTATAAACTTGACATCAAATGGAGAAAAATTTGTTAAATTGAACTATGATGGGTTTTGCATTTCATACCTCATCTTTACTTTGCCCCCTTGATTGCTTCATTTTTAGATTTATGGGTTCAGAAATGAATTAGATGCTGAAGTAGAGGAGACAGTGTATGGCACAAGATTTTATTTGTGATATTTAAAGTTTTGGTGACTCCTTCTGTCCTGTAAGTGTGGCTATAAAGGTGAGTGTTTCTAACCAGTGATAAGCACTTTACAATTCATTAGGGAGAATGTAGTTTGAGCAAAGGTTCAGAACTCCCTTATTCCCATGTAGCTTCGGCAGCTCACAATCCAGAGAATACCGAAAAAGCCAGAAGTGCTCCAAAGGTTCTTCATTACTTATGATTCTCCATGGTGAAGAGAAGAGATTGCTTTGTTGTCTTAAAATTCACATTTGCTCCATCACTGCTTCTGTAACTCCAGTACAAATGTACCGAAATTTTGTGTCTCCTGGAAGTGATACATGACTTTTTGATAGAGTTTGAAATGGTGACTGATTACTTCTGAATACGGAAGTTCCAGTGCCTGGCAGCTCACATCTGCAAGCACAGAAGAACAATTAGCGAATTTGTGAATTATCTTTGGTTTACACATTAAACAAGCAGAGTAATTCTTTATAACTTTAACCAACAGGCGGGGTCTTGATTACAGGATATTGTTGCTCATTAATAAGTGGAGCTATTTTTAGATTTTGCCAATACCTATGCATTTCATTTGCTTGCCTTTTTGTATCTTATGTACTTGCCTCCTGGACTACCTACATAATCTTTAGGGCCTAGTGTCCAAAAATCATTAAGACTTTTAGGACATGAATAGTAGAACATTAAACCAAGTGCACAGCCCTTCTTCCCCTCCCTCTCTCCTCCCCCTTTCCTCTCTTCTCCTCCTTCTATTTTTGCAGTTCTGGGGATTGAACCCAGGGGGCATTCTACCTCTGAGATATACCCCCAGCCATATTTTATTCTGAAACAGGGTCTCACTAAGTTGATGAGGGCCTTCCTAAATTGATGAGGCTGGCCTTGAATCTGCAATCCTCCTGTCTCAGCCTCCCAAGTACTGGGATTACAGGTGTGTTCCACCACACCTGGCTGCACAGCACTTCTTAACATAGGGCCCTATGCAGCTGCACAGGTTGTACACCCATGTCACCCTGCCAGTCACACACCTGGCAGCTTTGGATCCTATGATCTGACTCACTGTTTCTGTAATTGAATGCCAGTCAGTGTGTCTCTACCACTGACTGGATCCTTTAAGGTAAGTTATGAACTACTTATAATATTTTATTTCTCATCCATAAAGTCCCTTAAATAACTTGAATTAATTGGGACCTAATTTAAAATCGGGGAATGCCTTATTTAAATGGAAGCTGCATTTCTTGAATTAAAAATTATTATTTTCAAGTTCATACAGTATTCAGAATAAGTGCTGCTAACTGGTACCTGTGGTAAAGAATGGGTCATTGAGAAATTGAGAAGACTTATTTGTACAGAAATAATAATCTAATTATTTTTAATGGTGTGTTTTCTTGAATTTAGATAGGAGGCCAACCTTTCCTCCCTGAGTCTTGTTTATACTAACAATTTATTTCACAAACACTTTTTTTTCCCATAGAGATAGCAAACTTTGATCCTGTTCCCCTCTGAATTGCTACAAATTTCAAATGATAGAATCTGAATTAATGAGGCTTTGGTATTTATTCCACCTTGAGAAGTGTGTGTGTGTGTGTGTGTGTGTGTGTGTGTGTGTGTGTGTGGTGTGTGTGTGTGTGTGTGTGTGTGTGTGTGTATGTGTATGTATTTGGGGGTGGGTGGGTAGCACGTTGAACTTCAAACCATGCTTTGCTGAGACCATTAGCCTGAATCTTTTGCAATATCCCTACTTTTAGGCAACTTTTAGACTATGGTCTTACTTTCTTTCAGAGTTGCAAAGGACTTCAAAATTTATTCAGTTTATTAAGGCATCATCAACTCCCACTGATACCTTAATCTTCTACAATATCCCACCAATCAGTTGGGTTGTTCAGCCTCTGTTTCCTCTACCCAGCATGGGGAAACTCACAAATCTCATATACCCATAAGATATATTTCTTTATCATGCCAACTCTTTCCCATTTGACCTCTCTGGATCCTTTAGAGTAAGATTATTTTCATTCTACAGACCACTTTAAAAATATTTGAAGATAGCTTTTGTATCCCTCTTTAGTTTTCCTTCCTCCAGACTAAACACATCATTTTTTAAAAACGTTCCTTCATTTGACATGGGGAAGTTTAAATTTTTATACCCTTCTGGCATGAGAAATTGAATGTCTAATTTCTTTCTTCAGGTTCAATACCAGTTTGTATCTGTAAGTTTTAATACCAAAAGTAATCTGCAATATGGAATTAAATTAACAGTGTCAAGAAGAGCAGGCCTATGGTCTCACTTCTTTATTTTTATTGAGTACAATGCAATAAAATTAGATATTAACAATTAAGAGGTACTCAAACAAATATATACTTAGAAATTTAAAAGCAATGCTCTAAATTACTCCTGGGCTCAAGAGGAGATCAAAATGGAAATTATAAACTATGTATCAATAAATAACAAAATACTATTATATATCAAAACAGGTAGAATGCAGCCAAAGGAATGCCCGGGTGGCCTCATTTCTTTAAGATACTATTATTGCATTTAAAGGAGGTACCAACTTTTGGGTAGCCAAACCCTATTGTTGATTCAAATTAAATTTATTGTCATTCAGAATTCTAGTATCTCCATCAAGGTAGATTTGGAACCATTTTTTTAGACATTCTGTACTAGGGAAATTTGCTTTTAGATCCTAAACTTACCTCTGTTAAATTTCAATTTGTTCAGCTTGACCCATCTCTTCACCCTGTCAGATCTATTTTGGTTTCTATAACATATTTATTATCCCACTCAATTTTTTGTCATCTTCACATTTGAGGACCTTGCTGTCTATTTATCTATGCCATTGACAACATTTGGGAATAGGAGAAGGCAAAAGGCAGAATAGGTTTTGAGATCCTTTTGTGTAGGTTTTGAGATCCTTTTCTTCATCATTTTGTGTAGAACTGTCTCACTATTTACTAGTTGTCCAAGCATCCAGCCTACATTTACTTTTTCATTTTTCCTGTTTGGATGTGAAAGGCCCTGTCACATGTTTTGCTATAATTCAATGCACATTATTGGCTGAATTTCCTGACAAAATAGACTAGTAGCCCCCTCAAAGAAAAATATAAAATTTATGCACATAACATATTAAGAAGTTTGGTGAAGATAAAAAAAATGATACCACAGATAATTCACAAAATCAGTCATCCACAGGTCAGCTTTATTTATCTAAATGAGAAGACGGTCTGCATGGATTCCACTGAGGGATTCTTATTCTAGGCCCTCATTATTTTAGCTCTGAGTCCATTTTCTAATCACTAGAGAATGTCATCATAACAATGCATAATAGAAAACATCAAGGGACTACTTAAGTAAGAAGTATAAAGTTGTAGTAGGCCGGGCGTGGTGGCGCACGCTTGTAATCCCAGTACTTTGGGAGGTGGAGACCGGAGGATCCGGGTTCGCGGCCAGCACGCTCTCTCTCTCTCTCTCTCTCCCTGTCTCTCTCTCTCTCTCCCTGTCTCTCTCTCTACTTAGTGAGGCCCTCCGCAACTTCGTGAGACCCGGTCTCAAAATAAAGTATAAAAAATAGGGCCGGGGGTGTAGCGCGGAGGTAGAACGCCCCTGCGTTCAATCCCTGGTACCGCAAAAAAAACAAAAACAAAAACAAAAAACTGAGAAGCAATGTACATTTTCCTGCTGTTGAATGAAATACACACATACACGCACACACACACACTCAGTATAAATAAACACACACATACATTGCCTTAAATCTAGCTTTTATCTAGATTTAATGACTCATTAATAGGTTCATTATTTTTCAACCAAAAGAGTTGAACATTTAGACTGAGACTATATTACACAAGGCCAGAACAATTGACTTATTTACAGACCCAAAAGATTTACAGACCCAAAAGATTTCAGAAATGGAAGGAACCTTATAAATAACAAAACCCAATTTGTAATATCATAGGTTAGGAAACCGAAGCCAAGAGATATTGGATAGTTTTACAAAACCACTTAGAACATCTTAGAGCTAAAAGCAGATTTGCTTGTATTTTAACTCATCTTCCTAGCCAGCCAATATTAGATATGTTTCCTATAATATCACACTGACCCAATACCTAAAAAGGTGCCTGAAACCCTCAAACTTGTGACACGGTGTCACAAACCACAAGGTGGAAAATGCCATCCTAACTTGGCCTGCTAATTTTGAGTATGCAAATTAGTGAAGCTGGAAAGGATCTGAGAAATCTCAGGGGTGGGGATACTTTTTTGTGCATTTGAAATATCTTATAAAAAATAATAAATTAGCTGAAATTAGCCACCCTTTGTAGGTGTAGTTCACCAATATTGTGATGTTCATGTTACTGAAATGATGAGTGATATCCAAAGATAGAATCTACAAACCAACCATTTTTTAAAAGAAATTTCCTATGTAAGGCATAACTCTAAGGAAGATAAGAACAATCAATTCCCGAAAATGAGAAACTAAGCTTTCTTTTATAGAAAAAGTCAGCTAGTTAGTTGGGTTGAATCATTTCTGATGTTGGGGTCAGGGATAAGGAGGTAGAAGTGATGCCCAAAGAGAAAGAATAAAGAGATGCATATTGCTGTAATGTTGATTTGAAATTCTCTTCCACTTGGTGAAATACATTGCTAGGGGAAAAGATTCTCCTTCAAGGAAAGGTTGCTCACAAATCCAAGGTCATTTTCTAAATCCCACATAGCTTGTCTATGTGCCAAACTTCTCTGGTTTTATTTTTATTCTTTTTGCCTTAAAATATATCTTAGAACACAGGTTCTATGATTCCTGCTTTGTGATATATTATTAGTCCCTGTCCCATTTGCTGGGGCCATTGTAAACAAGGGGGCTATTAGGGCGGACAGCTGGACAAGGAGCAACTGCCGAGGAGGCTGTAGCCGTGCATGTAGAGGAGAAAGAGAAGGTGGGGATTTTTCTATTTGAGCACCAAAATAGATCATGGAGAGTACAAGAGGGAGAGGACTTCAGAGGTCACTGAACTCAACCTCCTCTAGTTTACAAATTAGGAAACTGAGGCCCAGGGAGAAAAAATAATCTGCACAATACCAAAGAGCTAATATCAGAGTTGGGTTTAAAATAATTTGATAGATTTCAACTGATTTGTTTTTCATTATGAAAAACTTGAGTGAGACAATTCAGCTATACAGAAAATATAACAAATAATGTAAGAAACACCTGTGTAACTATCCCTACTCTCTCTGGGTCAAACCTTAATTTGTTGCTATATTTTATTTAGATTTTTGTATACTTTCATTGGCTCCTTGTGATTATATATCATAATGAGGTTGAAAGTGATAGAAACATCTATGCACACAGCACTTAGCGTGTTTTTCTCTAGATCTCACCGCACTCCCTCCCCATCCCCATACATATTATTGAGATTGGTATTGATAACTTCATATATGAACACTGCATTATTTGAACTGTTTTCTTCATCAAGTTTCCTTTTTCCCCTCCCACCTCCCTCCTCAAAATCTCCTTCTACTATTCGACTGCTATCAATTCTCATTTATCTGAAGTCCCTTTTGGTTTTAGTTTTTAAGGAAATAAAATTGATGAAGCCCCATTAATACGCATCTTTGATCCTTCTTTCTTCTCTTCCCCCAGAGCTAATTACATAACAATGAGTACTTATCATCCTTATGCATGTCTTTATGATTTTACTACATGTGGGCATGCTACAAACAAAACCCAGTATTATTCAACATGTTATAAATGTTATATAAACATTAGCAAACCTTCTACAGCTTGCATCCTTTGCTCAACATTTTATCTCTGAGATTGCTCTGTGTTGATACATGTAGTTCCAGTTCATTCATTTTGACTGTTAGTGGTATCACAGTGCACAAATATAACACAATTTATCTGTTCTCTGTGGATAGGTATTTGGGTGACTTTTCAATGTTAGAAACAATGCCACAGTGAACATTGTTACGTATTTTCTTTTGCACTAGTGTGAGTTTCTCCACTGGTGGGCTATGAAATGGCTTTGCTGAGCTGCGCAGGATGCTAGGTGGGCTGGGGGCAGCTGGAGCTCCTGGGCTTGTAGCTTCAGGCCTCTGGCAACTTTGTCCCCTGTTAGGATTTAGATCTGGAATATCCCCAAAGCTCAAGTATTGAAAGCACCATCCCCATGTAGCAAGGTTCAGAGGTGGGGCTTTTAGGAACTGGTCGGCTTGCGAGGGATGTAACCTCATCAATTGATTAATCCATTTGTTGGATTAGTAATTTGATTGGACTACCAGGTAGTAACTGTAGGCAGGTGGAGTGTGGCTGGAGGAAGCAAGTCACTGGGGCATGACCTTTGGGACTATATCTGTCGCAGGCCCCTTTCTGTCTCTCTCTGTCCCAGGTGACAGGAGCTAAGCACATTTTCTCTGCTACCCACTACCGCCATGATGTTTCTGCCTTGAAGTCTGCTGACCATGTCTGAGACCTCTGAAACTCTGCACAAAATCAATCTTTCCTCCTTTAAGTTGTTCTTGTCAGGTATTTTGGTGATAGTGGTGAAAACTTGGCTAATGTATACACTTAACATGAGGTATTGTATAAATACTCTCATTTTCTATTTTGCCAAGATGTAGTATGCATTAGCATCACCTGGAGGGCTTACTAAAAAGATTGCTGAGCCCCACCCCCAGAGTTTCCATCCAATGTGTCTAGAGTGGGGCTCAAGTACTTGCATTCTAATAAAGTCCTGAGCCATGTTAATGTTCCTGGCTAGGGGACCACTTTTGAGAGCCCCTAGGGGTATATCTCTAGGAGTCAAATTGTGAATTTCAATTGACTATTCAAATGCATTTGCTTTATTATAAAATATTTTATTCCAATTGGCATATCATGTAATCTAGAATATAATTTAATAATAGAAATGATAGGATTCTATAATCTAATAGCTTGGAATTTGCAAGTTTTGGTGTGAAAGAAAGATGGAGAGCATTTAATCACGCTCAGAACCAACTTCTCCGTAATAGTAAATTCTGCAGTCCATATTGAGTGGGCAGACCAGAAAGAGGACTCTAAAAAGACAATTAAATGAGAAAAGCAGTCCTCCTTTCCTTCCCCTGTTATCTTTATGGCGTAATCAATAGGTCCAATGTGCTGTCACTGGGGAAGGAAAAGCAAGAAGGGAAATGTGACCATTAAAACCTTGTCCATCCTCCACCAAGTTGCACAGTAATCAGAATTTGCTGCATGTACACACCTCTTTGGGGCAGCTGCATCTCTAGTGAGGTCACTCCCATTTGTCCCCCAAAGGTGTTAGAAGCTTGTTCCCTAATGTAGTGGTATTGATAGGTGGTGGGTCTTTAAGAGGTGAGCTATAGGAGGTGATTTGGTCCTGGGGGCACCACCCTTGGAAGGGGTTGATGCTGGACCCGTGGACTAGGGTATGTCTTGCAGCAGTAGATTAGTTCCTTTGAGAACAGGTTGTTTTAGTAGAACAAACCTGGCCTCTCCTGAGTCTCTTGCTTCCTCCATCACCATGGGACCAGTTTCTCAAACAGGCTCCCATCTGCTGTATCGTGACTCAGCCATGCAGCCCTCACTAAGGCCACCAGATGTGGCTGCCCAATCTTATATTTTCAGCCTTCAAATTGTAAGCTGTAAAAACCTCTTTATACATTATTCATCATCATGTAATTTGTTATAGCAACAGAAAACAGACGAAGACACTATCTTTCCTGTTGCACCCCATCAGGTGCTCAGCTTTCTCTGGGCATCTCTGCCTTCAGAAATTCTCTCCCCCCCTTCCTTCTGCCCTTCTTGAAGGACATCTGTTTTTCTCCCTTTGCAAGAATGACACTGCATTTTTACCTTCAATAAAAAAAAAAGACCACTGGAATAAAATCTTGTGCCAGCAACAGTTCAGGCTGGTATAAAGAAGGGGTGCTGAAGCGGACCTTCATTTCCACCTTCATCCTTAAAACACACTAGATATGGATTCACACCTGAGCGAAGTAGAACCTCCTCCACCTTCCCCATCTTAGTGAATGGCTCTTACCCTCCCTGCCAGCAAATGAGTGCTCCTCAGTAGCTCCTGCTTCTCACTCATCCCCAACAGTGTCAGTTCCTACTGACTTGAATCCATCCCCCTGCCTCTGCCTCTGTCCACCTCGCTTCACCTCTCATCTGGATGATTACAGTAGCCTTCCAAGTATTCTTGTTCTCTTTTAATCTGTTCTTCACATAGTGGCCAGACTGGCCTTTGAAAAGTGAGAGTTAGACAGGCCACTCCATTGCTAAAAGTCCCCCTGAAGTCGCATCTCTTTGTTCTTAGAGTTAAATCCAAATCTTGTGGCCCTACCTGACATGGCCTCTTCCTGTCTCCAGCATCATCTTGGTCCCATGTTAAGAGCAGATCTGTACCATTCCTCCTCCTTCATTGCTCTCCTAATACTTTTAATTATGTATTTATTATTTGGTTTCCCTAGTAGACTGTAAGCTCAGTGGGGATGGGAGTCCTTTGCACTGAATCCCCAAGTCCTGAGATAGTGCCTGGGGCATACTCAATAAATGCGATAAATGTCTGTGGTTGGTTGATACAAATTCCGGATGGCATTTCTATGTGTGGGTTACACACACACAGACACACACACACGCGCATGCGTGCGCGCGCGCGCACACACACACACACACACACACACACACACACACATACACACACACACACTTTCTTAATATCTGCAAGTCTGGGTCAATGTGGCTGGGTTAGTATGCCTGACTTGAAAAGGTCAACAACAATACACTAAAGATCAAATTTGTATAATTTGTTTTTATGTTGGTTAACCTGGATCCACCAAATTTGTCACTGCTGGGTAAGTGGAAGCATTTCATTAGCAAATTCTTTCATGTATAGGTATCGTGTTTTTCTTACCAGTAATATTACTCTGTGTGTGTGTGTGTGTGTGTGTGTGTGTGTGTGTGTGTGTAAGAGAGAGAGAGAGAGAGAGAGAGAGAGGGATATTGAAAGAGGGAGAGGGAGAGGGAGAGGGAGAAGGAGAGGGAGAGATTCTTGTGATCTACCAAAATTCTGATGGAAGACAGATTTTCCAGCATGCAAGATGGGGAGCGTATCTTTCAGTCAACAGATTTTGAAAAGAAGAGTCAACAATCAAGTGCTAAAGTGATTTTTAAAGAATACAATCTCAGACTCTATAGCAGAACTGGAATATAATGTTGAGTTCCTAATTTTAAGGTTTATTTGAAGCAAACCTAATATTTGAAGAGCTGAGTTTAAAATTATTTTTTGTAAGTGATTCAAGAACACATCTAGGAAAACTACATCTGTAGCATACAGATAGTTTTTATTAAAATATGATTTATCTAAAAATGTATGAAATACAAAACATATTTGATTAAGATAAAATCATGAAACTCTTAACACATAACATCATAAATAAATAGAGTTTATTTGTGAAGCATTTTCACAGGGTGAAATCCAAATTGATCTGGACCCATGTACCACTCTTTGACCTTAGACAGACTCTGAGTTTGTAACCAGCTATGCTTTATATTATCAATTTATTTAACCTTCTCTAGTCTTAGCTTCTTCATCTGGAATAAGGGCATAATGACCATATCTACCTTACCCCACTTCTGGGAGATTAAATGACACGAACTCTCCCTCAGGACTGCAGTGGCCTTCTCAGTAGCCTTGCGGCTTCTACAACCTGTCCACACAAGAGCCAGGGTGATCCTTTAAAAATGTGCCAGGTTGAGCCAGGCATGGTGGCGCACGCTTGTAATCCCAGTACTTAGAAGGCTGAGACAGGAGGATCCGGGTTCATGGCCAGCCTCAGCTACTTAGTGAGGCCTCCGCAACTTAGTGAGACCCTGTTTCAAAATAAAGAATAAAAAATAGGCCTGGGGGTGTAGCTCGAAGGTAGAATGCCCCAGGGTTCAATCCCCAGTACTGCCAAAAAAAAAAGGTGCCACCTCAAGAATAAATACTGTCAAAATGGCCATATTACAAAAAGCACTCTATAGACATCACAATACCTGGTTTCAAATTATACTACAGAGCCATAGTAACAAAAACAGCATGGTATTGGCATAAAAACAGACTCATAGGCTAATGGAATAGAATAAAAGATACAGAGGCAAATTTACACGGTTAGAACCAGCTGATTTTTCACAAAGGTGCCAGCTAGATACCTTAGAGAAACGATAGCCTTTTCAACAGATGGTGCTGGGAAAACTGGATATCTGTATGTAGAAGGATGAAACCAGATCCCCTTGTCTCGCCCGGCACAAAAAGTCAAGTCCAATGGGTCAAAGACCTAGAAGTTGGGTCAGAAACTGCAATTATTAGAAGAAATCATAGGACCAACTTTCCAACAGATAGGCACTAGTAGGCACTTCCTCAATATGACCCCTGAAGCTCAGGAAATAAAACCAAAAATCAATAAATAGGACGACATCAAATTAAAAAGCATAGCAAAGGAAACAATTAAGAACATGAGAAGAGAGACTACATAATAGGAAGAAATCTTTTCCAGCTGTAGCCTCCCTGTTGTCACTGCCTCTCTTCTTCACTGTCCTAAAAGGCCCCTTGCGACCCCGTGGATACACCAGGGATGCTCGTTCCATGGGTCTTTGGGCTCCTTGCCTCAACTTCTTCAAATCTTTGTTCCGATGGCACTTTCTTAGGGAGGCCCAGAGAGTCCTGCATAAAATTGCACTTCTGCACCCCACTGTGCATCCTCCGCCATGTGTCTTTTTTTTTCCTATCACTTACTATTTGCTCTATTTTAAATTGTTTGCTTCCCTCAGCTAAAATGTAAGCTTTATGAGGGCAGGAATAATTGTTTTAGCCACTGATTTATTTCAAGGGCCTAGAACAGTACTTAGCAAATAGTGTTCAGTGCATATTTGTTGAGCGAGTTAATTTTGAATGGAATCTTTTAGTATAGCACCATTGCAGATAGTAGGTATTGAAAAAAGTTGGCCAGTTATATAACCAAAGGAAGAGATTTTTTGCTTTGCTTTTGAAAAAAATATAGCATGGTAAGAAAAAGAATATAAGAAGAGAAAAGATAAAAAGAGAAGATAGAAGGAGAGAGCAGAGGAGAGAACCACAAACAGAGGAAGTAGAAGGAACAGAGGGAATATTTGAACTTGGAAAAAAAAAGAAAACTCTTTGACCTACTTCCTTGCTTGTTCCTCAGACCTCCAGTCTAGAGTGAAAACTTTAACGAGAGGGATTTAATGTGCTGGAGATCCAGGTGGGCAAACTTTCTGTAAAGAGGCAGGTGGTGAATACCTTTTAGATTTTGTGGGTTCTATGGTTTCTGTGTCAACCACTCAACTTTGCCACCATAGCTTGAAAGCTAGTATGGAAAATATACTGTGGAATGGGTGTGGCTGTGTTTCAATAAACCTTTTTATAAAACTATAACTTCATTTTTTATTAGTGCATTTTAATTGTACAGAGTAATATGTTTAACTGTGGCCTATCTGCATGTGAAAATAGCATACTTTGATCCTAAACATCCTCCCATTACTCTCTCTTACCCTCTCTTCCCCCCCTTCCTCTTTTCTTATAGTTACCCTGTTACTCTCAGTTTGTCTCCCCCCCCCACCCTCTTAGAATCCACATATGAAGGGAAACATACGATATTTGTCTTTCTGAGTCTGGCTTATTTGGCTTAACATTATGATCATCAGTTTCATCCATTTTCCTCCAAATGACAGGGTTTTATTCTTTTTCTTTATGGATAAATTAATATTTCACTTCTTTATTCCTTCATCTGCTTATGGGCATCTTGGCTTATTCTATAACTTGGCTTTGTAAATTGTGCCTCAATAAACATGGGTATGTGGGTATAGTTTGCTGACTTTAATTCCTTTGGGTACATACCCAGGAGTGGTATGTACCCTATGGCAGTTCTATTTTTAGGTTTTTGAGCAACCTTCATGCTGATTGCTGTAGTGGTTGTACTAATTTACATTCCTACCAAGAGTATATAAGGGTTCCTTCCACACCTTCCCCTGGATGCTCACCAGCATTTTTTTTTGGTGTGTGTGTGTGTGTGTGTGTGTGTGTGTGTGTGTGTGTGTGAGCGCATTCTTGTTGGTAGCCATTCTGACTGGGGTGAAATGAAATCTCAGTGTTGTTTTGATTTGCATTTCCCTGATAGCTACAGATGTTGAGTATCTTTTCATACAATTGAATATGGTTGTGTTCCAGTAATCTTTCTTTTTCTTATTTTGGCAAAAACAGATTTTGTAGACTATACCTTTCTGACCCTGGCCCAATGTATATAGCTGATAAATGTTGTTCAGTGTAGACTATAGTGTAGAGATTAAATTAAGGAACATCTAATGTGTTTGTCAAGACCCATTCATGATAAAAACTCACACCAAAGTAGGAATGCAGTGTGCCTTCCTTAACCTGCTATATAAAGAGTATCTACAAAAAACTATTGAAATAAATAAAGGTGAAATTTTAGAATGTATCTTTTTTAAGAATATATCTTTTAAGGAGATTAAGACATGAATGTTCCTGTTCCATTTACCATGATATTGTTAGTCTTAGGTATTATAATAGGGCAAGAAAGGGAGCTATTTACAGGCATAAGGAAGAAGGAAGAAATTAAATTTGTTCTCCCATGTAGATTGTATCATTATTAAAAGAAAATCCCAGATAATCCGGTAAATTATTTGAACTAACCAGAGAGCTCTATAAATCCTTTAGTTACCAAGACAATTATGCAAATTAATAGCATTCTGGCACTAATAAAAGCTAAAATTTACATTTGATTACTCTGTTCCAGGCACTTTGCATATGTTAACTTATTTGGTCTTACAACCACTTTCTAAGGTAGCACTGATATTGTTCCCATTTGAAATGTGAGGAAACTGAGGCACAGAAAGATTAAAGAGCTTGTCCACAGCAATAAAGCTAATAAGGAGATCAGGATGAACTAACTCCAGAATTGGGGATATATCACTTCTCTTCCTCTTCATATTCCAGAACTAGTTCATTAAAAATATAGTAGAAAAAAACAATTTCCATAACATCAATAAAACTATATGGTCCTTAGGGATAAATATAGGAAAACCTTATAAAAGCCATTATGGAAAAAATATGAATATTATTCAGAGAAGTCCTGAATAGTTAGTGAGATAATATTATGATTGTTTAAATCCATATATTGGGTGTTTCAATATTGTGCAGTTGCCTGGTCTTACCCAATTAATTTATAAGTGCAATGAAATTTTAATTAAATGCCAACTGGCTATGATGTGTGTGTGTGTGAAAGACTTGACAAAATCTGAAATTCATATGGAAACATAAAATTATATGACTAGACAATGCTGAAACAAACAAGTAAACAAGCAGAAACCAAAAATTTGCTTATATGTTGATTTACAAAAAAACTTCAATATATGACACAGTTTGGAGATAGCATAGAAATTTACAAATAGATCAAATAGTACAGAATAGGTGGCTTGAGAGGTTACTCATACACCTATTGGACCTTGGAATATGGAGGTGAGATTGCCAATCAGTGCAGAAAGAATAGACCACTCATTGTTGCTAAAAAATAAAATTAGGTCCCTACATTATAACATTTATAAAAATTTAAAATGACTTAGAGAGCAACTATGAAAAGGAAACTTTGTACGTAGAAAATACAGTGATAGAGTAGATATATATAGGATATATCAGGATAAGGAAAAACTAATGAATTAGACTACATGAAATTAGAAATCTTCCAAGCGACTAAAGATCAAAAGCAAAAGTGGATCATAATCTAGAAAAAGGTAAATAATCAAATAGAAAAATGGGCAAAAATTATGAATGGGTCACACATACAAGTAGATGCTCTGAAAGCCAGGATGTGTATGAAGTCATGCTTGATCTCACTAGTAAGTAATCAGGAAAATGTAAATTAATAGGAAACTGAGGTGACATTTTACTTTTATCTAGTTGGAAAAATAAAAACCAGATAATGCCAAGTGTCAGTGAGCATGTGGGAAAGCAGGTGAGAGTGAAAGGTGGTAAACCTCCTTGGAGAGTAATTTGATAATATCCAGTAAAGGTTAAAGTACACACAGCTAATGATCTAGTGATTTTTCTCTAGGTAAATGTCCCAGAGGGACTTCTACATATCTATATAAGGATTTCTTGTGAAATTCCTTATAACATCAAAAATTAGAAATTGTTCAAATAAACTTTAGTATAAAAACGGGTAAATTCTGACATGTATGATATAGAATATTCTAGAAGTGAAATTAACTAAAAGCATTTTACTCCTTCAACAAATATTTTCTAATTATCTACTAATTATCTACTGTTTATGTGCTTAGGATATGTTATTGAATAAGACAGAAAAAATTCCTCTCTTTCGTTCTAATGGGAGAGAAGGCAACATGTAATATGCAAAAAGAACCAGTAAACTTAATAGATGTTCAAAGCTGATTAGTGCAATGGAACAGAATAGTCAGTGATAGATTTTGGAGTCATATATTTGAGTCAATAAAAGAAGATTTCAAGAAATAAAACAAAAATCTAAAATACACACAATTAGGAAAGGAGAAGTCAAATTACTGCTGTTTGCAGATGATATGATTCTATACATAGAAAATCCTAAATACTTCATTAAAAGACTATTAGAACTGACAAATTCAGTAAAGTAGCAGGATACAAAATCAACACTCAAGAATCAGTAGCTTTTCTGTATACTAATAATAAACTCACTGACGAAGAAATCAGGAAAGTCATTTCATTCACAATAGCCAGAAAAAATAAGATAAAATAAAGTACTTAGGAATAAAACGAGGAATGTAAAAGATGTCTACAATGAAAATTACAAAACAGTAAAGAAAGGAAATTGAAGAAGATACTAAAAGGTGGAAAGACCTCTCATACTCATAGATTGGGAGAATTAGTATTGTTGAAATGGCCATTTTACCAAATGCATTCTACATATTCAGTGCAATTCCCATCCAAATACCAGTGATAATCTTTACAGAACTAGAAAAAAAATCCTAAAATCCATATGGAAGCACAGAAGACCCAAGTGGTCACAGCAATCCTGAGCCAAAAGAGAAATGCTAGAGGCATCACAATACCTGACTTCAAATATACTACGAGCCATAGTATCATAAACAGCATGGTACTGGCATAAAAATAGACATGTAGATCAGTGGAACAAAATAGAGACCCAGAAATAAATCTACATAGATTTAGCCAACTGATTTTTTACAAAGGTACCAAGATTATACATTGGAGAAAAGACAGCCTCTTCAAGAAATGGTGCTGGGAAAACTGGATATCCAATGTTGAAAATTGAAACCAGACCCCTAACTCTCATCTTATAGAAGAATCAAATGGATCAAAGACCTCAGTGTTAGACCTGAAACTCTGAAAATAGAAACAGGGGAAATATTTCAAGATATTGGCAGAGGCAACAATTTCCTGGATCTGACTCCCAAAGCACTGGAAACAAAACAAGAATTGATAAATGGAATTACATCAAATTCAAAAGCTTTTGCACAGCAAAAGAAATAAACTGAGTGAAGAGACAACCTATACAATGGGAGAAAATCTTTGCCAGCTATTCATCTGGTAGAGGATTAATATCCAGGATATATAGACAACTAAAAAACTTAACAATAACAACACCAAAGAAAACCCTAGATAATCCAATCAAAATGAGCAAATGATCTGAATAGTACTTCTTAAAAGAAGATATGGGAATGGCCAATAAATATATGGAAACATTGCTCAATATCTTTAGACACCAGGGAAGTGCAAAGCAAAATTACAGTGAAATTCCATCTCACCGCAGATAGAATGGTTATTATAAAAAAATGGAAAATAACAAATGCTGGTGAGTAAATTAATACAGCCACTATGGAAATCAGCATGGAGGTTCCTCAAAAAACTAAAAATAGAACTAACATATGATCCAGCTATACCACTCCTGAGTATATATCTAAAAGAAATGAAGTCAACCTACAAAAGAGACATCTTTATACCCATGTGTACAATAGCTAAGATGAAGAATGGGCCTAGGTGCCTTTCAACAGATCAATGGATAAAGAAAATATGGCATATATACACAATGGGATATTATTTAGTCGTAAAGAAGAATGAATCCTGTCATTTGCAGGAAAATGGATGGAACTAGAAGACATCATGTTAAGCCAAATAAGCCAGACACAGACAAGTTTGGCATGTTTCCTCTCATATGCAAAAACTAACAAAACAAAACAAAACAAAAAGATGACCTAAAAGTGGAAAAGGGACTACTGGGGACTTGGAAGGAGGTAAGGGGGAGGGGGAGGGATAGAGAAGAGGGTAGAAGAAGGGTGGGTGGGTATAATCATTTTATGATTCCATGCATGTACGGACATGTATGTCACAGTGAATCCCATTAATTTGTACAATTAATATGTGTTAATAATTATAATAAAGTTTTTGGGAACTAAAATAAAAATATAAAATAATGCTTTATGATATTTATAGTAACTATCAGATACATGGAGTAAACATGTTTGAGGTTTGGATATGCTAACCATCCTAATTTTCTCATTACATGTTGTAGACATGTATTGAAACATCACAGCGCACACCCTAAATATGTACAATTACTGTGTGACAATTGAAAAGGAAATAGGACAAAACAAGAAGTATGACTGAATATGTACAGCATTCCTGCCATGATGACTGTCTCTGAGGAGAGAGGGAAATTGGATTTGGGGAACATTAATTATTTGATCCATAATTTTTCTAATTAAAAAAACCCTGAAGCTAATGTAACTAAATGTTATTTGTTATTTTGGGGTGACAGGTGCATAGATGTTACCATATTTTTCTTTGTACTTTTTTGCCCTTAAAAGAAAAGAGAAGGGAGAGAGATTTGAGTATGAATCCTACTTAAAGCACTCAGCAGGGTCCTCCCTGACCCCGTGCTCAGGAAACCTTAGCTGTTGCTGCTATCACTGCCATGACTGTCATTCCTGTTCAATCCTCTCCCCTCTCTCTCCACACTTGGAATGTCCTTATGTAGTCCTCAGCCTGCCTGACTCCATCCCTGGCTGGACTTTCCCACTGAATTAGCCCTGCTGCCTTACTTGATGGGGAAAGATTTGGGACTTGGATCCAAATTTTGTTACTTAAATTCCCTGGGGTTTGTCTGATTTTGAGTGAAACTCTCGTTCTAAAGAGCACCTACAGAGAGCCACTGTATGCATAATTTAGGTAAATTGCTAGTAAAAAATTTATTTTAATTACTTGTAATACCTAAATTGTGCTGGAACTTTTAAATAGACTGCATTTGAAGTCCCACACGGAGAGGTAAATGCATCTTTCCAAGCTTGATTGCTCTGGGGCAAGGTGTGTGAGCCATCCAGACTGATCTTCCCATTCTATGAGCAGGTGGAGTTGGGAGGGTGGGTGGCCACCACCGTAGGGGATGGCAAGTCTCCAGCGCTCGAGCTTGCTTCTGCTCCAGGTGTGTGTGTGTGTGTGTGTGTGCATACACATGTATGTGTGCACATGCTTGCTCCTACACTAGATCATGGCACCCCAAGGATGATTTCAGAATATGGTTAAAGATTCCCTGAAATAGTTCCTCTCTGAGCTCCTCCTGTGCAGCCCCTGTAGGTGTCTGGAGAGTTTTCCCTTCCCATGTCCTCAGAGAGCCAGCTCAGTGCTGCTGGCCTCCTTTCCTCTGCTTGCCTCTCCCCTCTGAGCAAGGGACTGGCCAGGGCTTGGCCAGGGCTTGGGAAAGTGAGGTCCTAAGAAGAGTTTTTTTTTTTTTTAACAAAAGCTTTTACATGGTTCCTGTGAAAATGGTAAAGCAAAAAAGTCAAGTGTGTCTTTGATGTTTTCAGCTCCCCCTGCAGGACCTCTGTGCCCCTCATCTCTTGCACCCTCTTGTCTGCTGCTATTCCAGAAAATTCTTGGCTTGCCCTGCCCTGGCTGCCCAGCCTCTCCTTCAGGTGGCTCCACAGCCACTTATCTGCAAAGGCTTTTATCTTGGAAATGATTTCTTCTTTCCTTTCCTTCTCACAATCTGATCACCCGCCATACCTCCTCATTTCATCTCAGTCAAAACAGTGCCTTGGCGCCTGCCATTTCTCTGCTCTCTGTCTTCGTGGAACCTGCTTCCTTTCTCCACCTGGCTCAGTTCAAATGCCAACCCACCATAGTCCCTTTCCTTACCCTGCACCCAGTCTGCTTCCGTCTTTGCTCTGGAAGCTCTTTGGACCTAGCCTCTATCATCACATTCATGCATTATATTATACTTGCCTGTTGATCCATTTAGTTTCTTCTTCAATGGTAGAGAATACAGTTTTAGTAATTTGTGGTTCTCTAGAATGTGGCATCATGTCTGATCAGGGGCTCTGAATGAATGAATGAATGGAAACTTGCATTTTGTCAGGATCAGGAAGATACTGGTGAATTCTGAACTGTGGTGATGCTGGCTTTGGGTGATGGTATGTCATATATTTTAGTCCCTCTCTGCCCAAGTTTTACACTAGACAGGCATGGTAAGAGGAAACAAACAAGAACTGCAGTCTCCTCACTCTGGTAGATGCAACCTTGCCCTAAAGTTTGCTGATCCCAGCCCATCGTGCCTCAGTTTACTCTCCTACTTTCAGGGTTGACTCTGGATTCAGGGGACTTCAGAAGAGTCTCATTGTAACTTTCTGCTCTGGGTAATTTTTCCTCCTTTTTACCTGACCACACATATGCTAATTATAGTCATTTACAGGAACTACTTCCATTTATTATTAATCACCACGAAACTCAATGATTCAATATGTGTACCATTATTTATTCCTCAAATATGAATTGAACACCTATCATTAATCACTGTGCTAGGCAGTGGATGGAGATGCACGGATTTAATTTGCATGTCAGATAAAAGTAGTTGTATTGTGTTTTTTATTTGAATCTGGCAAATTCTCTATTCACCCAGGCTTTTCTTTTAATCTTCTTTTATTCATGCAGCATATTGGATAGCTCCTGGCTTTAAAAAATATAACAGGCAATTTGATTCCCCATCCAGAGGATAAAGCAGAAAGGCCAAGTGAGTTTGGGTGGGACCTTGGGGCCAAAGGCCCAACACCACCTTTGATCTCTCCATTTTAGGATCAGCACAGTAGATTTTACTTCCCTGTAGCTCCCTGGTTTAGAAGCTCCCCAATAGTATCATCATTGTCCTTATTTGCATTTTTAATTTGGGTAACCTGACCCTTTTTTCACAAGTATACAGAAGTAATTTGCAGTACAGGTATCTTCTTTTTTTTTTTTTGTGGTACTTGGGATGGAACCCAGGGGCATTCTACCTCTGAGCTATACCCCAAGCCCTATTTTATTCTTTTATTTTGAAACAGAGTCTCACTAAGTTGTGGATGGCCTCACTAAGTTTCTGAGGCTGTCCTTGAACCTGTGATCCTCCTGTCTCAGCCTTCCAAGTACTGGGTTTATAAGCATGCACCAACACGCCTGACAGGACAGGTATCTTCTATGTGTTTAGAACTCTACTGTTGGGGATCTGGCTACATTCGTTTTTACTCTTACAGAGCCTGGAACAATATTTGTGCCTGAGGGAAAACGAGAATACCTTATAGTTTGACATTAGTAACCAAATAGAAGAAGGGGTTCATTCAGTGGCGATCGGATAGGCATTTGTGTCGTCTGCATGTAAGTTCTTCCTGGACACCGTTCAGAGCTTTGGGGTTCCTCCAGGGTGACAGCCAAGAGAAGGAGCCTCTTAGATTTCTGAATCTAGAGAGTGTAATAACGTGACAACCTCAACTGCTGTGCTCTGAAGTCTGTCATCAGTGCTACCCGTGAGCTGTTCTCAGCTAGTGACAGAGTGCGGCGGGCAGATCAAGGCAACTAACTGTACCTGGGAGACACAGGACTTGCCTATGGGTTAGTAGACCTGCCTTAGGCTTGCACTGCAGTCTCGTACACTTCTATCCTCCCTCTCTCCCTTTCCTCTTCCTTCTCTCTCACTGGGGGTCAGACCAACATTGCATCCTCTCCCATCCACCACCAACTCCTTCCGTATTTCCTCTCACAGGAGTTTCTCCTACTCTCTCAGTCTGCAAGGACTGTTACAGCAGATACTATAGATGAGGTGGCTTAAACAATAGAATTTATTTTTCACAGGTCTGGCGACTACAAGTCCGAGATCAAGTGTTGGCAGGGTTGCTTTCCCTGAGGCCTCTCTCCTTGACCTTGCAGCCTTGGGGACACCAGAGTGAGTAGAAAGAAAACCCTTCTTGTCCCCCTGGCTGCCTTGAAGGGCCCCTAAAGTGTTTAACTGTAATGCAGACTTTCAGACATTTCACTTGCTTTTACCACATATAATGTAATGTTTTGCTAAGGTCATCATGAGTATATGAAATGTATTAGCCAGTGCCATTAATTTCATTTGTTATTTAGTCAAGCACAGTCATTGTTTTATTACACTTAAACCAGGAAATATCTCCTCTTAACCTACCACTTCATTTAAGCAGGGAGTATAAAGTTTGGTATGTCATCTACTGTTGGTGATTTTATTATTCCATTTTTATAATAGATTATCATTAATTTTTATAGGCAAGCTGCAATTCTGACTTCTGGAATTTTCATTTTTTAACTGAGAAATCAAGATATGAATATATATTTTAGTGGGTAAATAAATTAAAAATTAATGTTTTAAATTCTTTATATGAGCTCATTCAAAGCTTGTCTTATTTCATTATAATGTAATGGGTGCATTAAGATGAAATAAAGAGTTCTTTAAAATCTGGAATATCTTCTATATCAGAGAAAATAATTTGTCTGCCTGGACTGGAATGCCCCTTCTACCAAATTCATATCTAGGTTTCCATTAAGGATAAGTTCAAAACTCATTTTCTTTGTATAGGCTTCTTACTTTGGCCCATTGCTCCAAATCCTTCCCTAACTCCATTTTTCTGTAAATCATATGTACTATAACTTTCTCACCTATTGTTTTGTATTTGTCTTTAGTGGTTTCAGGTATGTGTGCAAACTCTGGTCCCCACAGCTAGATTATCAGCTCCCAGGTGTTCCACTCAATGTTCTTATTGCTATGACCCAAAAAAAACATGATGGTAACAACTTGAAGGAGATTTACTTACTCATAGTTCTGGTGATTTTAGGGGGTCAGTCCATGTTAGGCCAAGTGAAGTCTGTGGAGCTCCAGGCATGACGATGAGAGGCAGAGAGAGACAGAGAGACAGAGAGACAGAAAGAGAGAGAGAGAGATCTGCGCTCACATCAGGAAGACTTGAAGAGAAAGAGAGAACACACAAGAGGAGGATGGACCATATATAATCCCCAAGGCCACATCCTTAGGAACCCCTCCTCACCAAGCAAGCCCTACCTCCAACATGGCTGCCTTATCTACAGCATGAGGTCAGGGGGACATTCTAAACCCAAACCATAACACTAGGCATCTCTTGCTGTCTTATTTAGATGCTAAGGGAAAAACAAAAAGAGTATGAGATATGGTTGCTGCCAGTGTCTCTCAATATTGGAAAGCATAAGCAGCAAATCTTGAGGCTCGACTGACAGAAAACAACTTTTAGCATGCAAATCAAATGCAATTTATGATAAAATTAATGATATATATGTATACTGCTATACCAGTTATTTTGCATCTGGTAATTAGTCCTAAATGGCAAATGTGTTTCACAAGTAACTATAATTGGCATTTCTTTTACGCCGTCAAACCATGTTTTCAGTTTTTCTTCTCTTCATTAATTCTTAGGTATATATTAAAAGCATCAGAGTTGGCAGTTTTCTTCTGATGCTATATATAGTGTTATTTTAAATGCACACACACAAACTTGGATTTCAGCATCTGACTAGCCTTCCTTGTGCTCCACAGGGCTGAAGTATCTTCTTTGGTCCTGGATTTTGCAACCTCCTCAGTTCACCTTTATGTTCTCCAATTTACAAGGAGCCCCCGCTCCTTGCTTCCTTCTGTCTACCTCTAAAGTGAGATAGCACAACATTGGGACCAGAGCTCTGGGCTGGGGGAACCAGCAGGACAGTCATACTTTGAGAGAAAGAAGGCAGATGGAGTCTAGGATGCCTGCTAAGGTTGTGAAATAAAGTGGGGCAAGGACACAGCAAGGGAGACCAGTACTTCACACTCCAGGGAGAGGGAGGAGGTGGGGAGGGAGAGACTCAGGTGGGAGGTCCAGGCTCTGCCTTGGTGACAATGGCTTGGAAAATTCTCTGGGCCCCCATTCTGCTGGGCTTTCAGTGGGTTCTGCGTGGGGACTCCTAGAGTCTTGCTATTCACCCAAGCAAGGATTTGCTCTCTGGAAGCCAAAGACCATGCTCTGGCCTCAGAGATCCATGAACTCCTGAATATATACTCATTGGTTTTGGACAGGGTATATGTTTTGTTCTAGTGAAAAGATCTATGCCTTTAGCAAAGGGACCTCTGAGTCAAAATTGGTTAAAAACCATTTCAGGATCATGTCGAATGATGTTAAGGTCAGTGTTTGAGCAGATGATATGGGGGGGGGAATTAAGGGGCTGGACACACGGGCACTGAGAGAAGCCAAGGGATAAGTGGTATTCCATCTCCTCTTTGACTGTTTGCTTATCTTTCTTTTTGTCTACTTTAAATTAAATGCTGGGGCCAGCTAAAAGGAAAAGTAAATGTGACTCATTAAATAGAATCAGGAACAAGATTAAGATGACTATAAAACCTGTTTACTTGCTTAGGATATATCACAAATTTGGCTGTAGCCTAAAAGAGAAACCTAGTTAGTTACAAATGCCATAGGGTCCATAAGAGAAGACAACAATTGCTTTGGGAAAGTTTTGTCTTTGGCGCTAAGACCAGAAAAGATTCTCTCCCAAGAATCTTAATGAAAGGGACTCTGTGCAATATGTGTCCTCACAGTTTCCTAACTGTGAAAACATGGTTAAATCCCACTGTCAGCTCTATTATTGACCAAACCAAATAGAACCTTTCCAAGTTAATACATGGAGGGCCAAGTGCCCAGTTGTCTGCTGCTCTTGCTTTCACAGTAGACGGTAGATCTTTGAGTCTATGGGGAATATTTGTGCTCCAGGCAGGATGTCCACCTAGTTTATGATACAGATGTAATAGTTATTATTTTGCATTAAGATTGTGGATCTACATTAAGACTCATAGGCCTTAATAATAATGCTGGTGACATTTAAGAAAACTGGAGATTCTTTGTTAGAACATGTGCATGAACTAGATATTCCTCTTCTTCTAAGAGGAGGTCCAAGGGAAATTTATTAGGTGTGTCATTATAAGCAGGTTCCTTAAAGCCAGGCATAGTGGCACATGCTTCTTTCTAATCCCAGTATATGGGAGGCTGAGACAGAGGATTGCAGGTTTGCAGTCAGCCTCAGCAACTTAGCAAGGCCCTCCACAACGTAGTGAGACTCTGTTTCAAAATAAAAAATAGGGCTGTAGCTCAGCGATAGAATGCTCCTGGGTTTAATCCCTAGTACCACAAAAAAACTAGGTTTCTTAACTTCTCTATGCCTCAGTTTTTTAATGTATATATTAGATATGGGCATTAGATTTGCCCTTCTTTCAACTGAATGAAATAAAGTGTAGAATGTTGAACAGCTGATAATTATCATTTACCATTTAATTCACTACAAAAACCTAACTAGACATAACTTAATAGATGTTCTGGTCCAAATCTCAAAGAATTTAATAATCTGTGATGGGTGATAAATATATGTTGATAGATATCTAACAAACCAGTAGTTTGTAATTAAATCCTCAACTGGGGCAAGCAATGGAGGAAGTCAGAAGAAAGGAATATCTGTCAGGTTGTCAAGGAATGCTTCATTGATGGCGTGGCCAACGAAATTGGAAGGTGAAGCTCAAGTAGAGGGACCAGAGTGGAGAGAACCATTGGGTAGGGCAACAGTATGGGGATGGGAACCTATGTTGTACCTTTGGGGGAAAGCACTTAGCTTACCTTAGGGCCCATTAGACATGATGAAATAAGGCATAGAGATTAAGAAACATGACAAATTCCTATCACACCACAAAGGCAGCTTGTCAATAACCATGCCAGGGACTCATTTTCCCCAGTCTAAGTAGTCTGTTGCTGTCCCAGGTGCTGAAGGCAGAAGATGGCTAGTAAGTGGCCCTGGCCTTTGAGAAGCTCAGTGTTTAGAGACGGAGACAAACTTGTCAACACATGATGATCCTGCACAATGAAGAAACAGGCAAAAAGTGCCATGTGTGGCTGTTCCAAGAGGCCGAAGGGCAGTTGGTGGAGAGCAATCAGCAGCCAGCCCAGTGTCCAGCCCATCAAACAAGCCAGTCAATCACTTGGTTAATTTATGCAAACAAACACAGCTTGAGTAAATGTTTCACTAAATTGACTGGTTGCTTGAGTGAATCTACCTAATCAAGTGTTTGCTGGCATCATATAGACACAGCCTCAGCAGTACAAATATCATTATAACCCTTGCCTTTGAGATGGTCTTGGGGAATTGTCCTGGGACTCTGGGCTACTAGTGTGGTCTGGCCAGAGTGTTTTGACTTTCTGCCACATGGGAAAAGAGTTATTTTTTTTAGGGGAATACCACTCATTGTCTAAAATACAGATCTTCAGATATTTATAAATAATTTAAACATTATTTCAATGACTTAAAATATATATTTGAAAATTATTTTTGAAGGCTAATCTTCTATTTCTGGTTGTTAAATGGTAACTGATATAAACTGAGATGACTTCATTTATGACCATAACCACTTTTCCTAGCTTAAAAAAACTCTCTTTAAAGCTCTGCAGATATATTTTTCCATGTTCACCTTAACCAAGCACTTTTATAATGATGTGAGTGAAAGTTCAGAATTTTATGGACTCTCCTATAGAGGTGCTATTTTTAGGAAGGAAAACAGGATATTTGGTTCTTTAAAAAAAAACACAATTTTGTCTCCATGATCCACTCCAGAGCAATGCTCAAGGTTATTTGAGGGATAGAGTAAGTACAATTTTGCTTTTATCCCCAGGACCTTGTACCAATAAAAACACTGGATTTGTGGAAGGTCAGGGATGTACCTCTGACGTAGACTGTGTGACCGATTTGTATTCTGACTCTGCAGTCTCCAGGTCTGAGCTTGAGTCCACAATAAGCACAACTATAAACTTTGCCATTGAGAGCCAGGTCTGGGGGGGACAGGAGAAGGAGCTGGGGGAATGAGGGTTAGGATAGCAGAGAGACTGTTGGTTGATTGTATGGTGGAATAGCTGCTTTCCCTCTTAAACTTATTTTGGGGGCAATGTACCTATAGTAGGCTGAGAATATAAGGCCTATAATATGGGCTTTTGCCTCGCTTGTCTTGGTAATCATGCGATCTATTCAAGGGTCATGAACTCAAATGCCATAGAGGTTGGGCCATTTTATATAAATACACCACACCAGGCCAGCTGTGATACAGTAGGGAATAGCATTGCCAGTAGCAAACTGGAGGATGTCCATGCATTTGTGCAGGACAATTAAGGCTTTTCTGCAGGGCGAATTTGGCCACTGAACATTACCAGTTTGTAACAACTCCTGGATTAAAGTGTTTGAGAAGAAAATATATTTGTATGTAGCTGGATTGATTATGCAGTGGTGTCCCTGTATAGTTTTCCTTCTTCAAGTCCATCTCCAAGTTGATTAACGAGATGAGGAAACAGTGGATAGCGACATTCCATCTTGGAGATTCAGAATTCTCATTCTCTCTGAAAACGATTCCATTAGACCATGGCAATGAATCTTCCCAGCTTTAGGTTTTGTGGTACGTCTTCCAGACAGCATAATTTGTGATGCGCTGTTAGTGCTTATGGGGAAATAATTGAATAGATTAAAAGCAATGTGTTTACACATGTGATTTTAGCTTTCATTATTAATGGAGTCTATTCTTTTTAATATATGTGTCCAGAATTTATATGAGGGCAGATTGTTCTATGGGTCATCAGTCCTATACCTACTATACCTACTTAGGGGCTGTGGTTTAATGTTTAGGAAAGTCCCCTCTATCTTTGTAAGAGAATGTGTATAGTATTTTTCATAGTTATTAAAATGCTATGATTATGTACATGGGTTTTGGAGACAGAAAACCCGAGCTCCCAGGTCTGAATTCTAGTTCTAACCTCTATGACTTGTACAACCTTGAGCAAACTGCTTAACTTCTTGAATCTTCAATTTCCCCATCTATAAAAAGGGGATTTTATAAAGCCTACATGAGATGGCATGGGCAGAATAGCCATACCAGATCATAGTACACAAGAGGTGCTTAATAACCACTGAGATATTTTATCATTGCTATTGTAATTAATATTTTATCAGAGATATAGGTATTCAAATATGATATAGAGGCCATGGAGATTATTTCAAGTAAACCTCAAGAATAATATGAGGCTTAGACTACAGAGTGTTGGGAAAAATAAAATTAATAACAATAATTATCATCATCATCATCATCATAATAATGACTTACACCAGAGAAATGAAGCTGAAGAAAGAGAACATTGCTATTCAATCTAATCAAAGCATATGTTACTCAGTTCTATACATAAAAAAGTTAGAATTGGACATAGAAGAAATTTTTATAATTTTTTAGTGGGTAAGATATTGTAAAATCAAAAGATAAGTAACAGACTAGGAGACAAAAATCATGATACAGGTACCAAATAGAGGATTACTGTACTTAAATAAACTACCACTATATTTAGTTTAAAACAATATCCAACTAATTAAAGTACAAAAATATGAAGAGACAATTCACATGTCTAAAATTTCTTAACTCACTGTGGCCAAAAAATATAAATAAAACAATATACCATATTAGCAAAATGAATGAATGAATGAATGAAAGAATAAATAAATAAATAAATAAATAAATAAATAAACAAAATTCTAGAGAACTACTGATTAAGGATATATAGTATGACCTTGGAGAGAACTTTTAGATAAAAGCTCTCCTCTCCAAAGATCTTTCCCAATTCAGCCTTTAGTAGAAATAAAACGATGACAACCTAAAGCAAAATCAAAACTTAAAAATAGAAAACTCTTATCTTCCTTACCTTATGGAAAAAACCACAATTTTTTTTCCTCTCTTCCCCTCTCATACCCAAATCTGGAGGCCATCCAAATTGGGAAAAGTGGAGTTCTGAGAAGGGAATGGATAATTTGAAGGCCAAACAGTCTTTTTATATTTTCTTAAATTTCCTATGTTCATGCATAGTTAAAGATTTGGGCTATTTATCTCTGGTGGGAATTAAGATTGCTATTGATTTTTTTTAAGTAGCCCAAATTGAGGCCATAAATGAACCTTTAAAAAGTACAGGGTTTCAATTTTCTTTAAGGAGCATTGCTAGAAAGATGGTAGGAACAGTCTTCTTTGTGGTAGACTGTGCAGTTGGCGTCTCAGATGGTGTGTCCTGGGCAGGTGATGTTCTCTGAAATGCTGCTGTTGGCCAGTCAACCACCTGTGAAAGTGAGTGGAACATGACTGGTTGTAGGGCAGGTGTCCTGGAAAGACAGGGATGCACACGTAGAAGAAATGAAGTAGAAAGCAAGAAAGCTGTTGGAGGGTGTCGTGAGGATGACATGCCTGGAATGGGCATGGTGGTGCCATCAAGCCTCACAAAAAGAATAAACAGTAGCTCTGAGAAGTACTAGACCACAAATGCAGTTTAAATCTACACATGGAATGAAAGGAATAACAAAATAATAGGCTCACTGCTTGGAGATGATGGTACATTAGGATATAGAGAAAAAAGGGAAAAATTCAAACTTTAGTTTTCTTCTGTTTTATCTTTTCCCACAGAACAAATAACCTTCAAATGGGGAAAGAGCAGGAAAAGCAATGTGAATAACATGAACAGCTAATTAACTTCTAAGATGGTTGAGGAGATAATAGGAACTCGATCCATGGCCAGTGCTCTAGGTGCAGATGTGGAACTTTCCAGGTATTAAAGGAACATGGAGATTGGACCCTGGAAATGGTGAGGCTGTGTGGGGAATTTATGAAGCTTAAGAAGAGTCTGAAGAGGAACCATTGAACATCTAGATAGTCAACAAATCTACAGAGATTTCTAAAAGTTCAGAACAATATGGATGCTAGGATAGCTCATAGATATTTAGAAAATAATTCAATGTTTGCTATGAGGAAAATAAGCTTAGAAAATAATTCAATGTTTGTTATGAGGAAAATAAACCTCATAGGGTCAGGTGATTTTATTGATAGATTGTAGGACTTTTGGCTTTTGGAGATGAACCATCTTTTTTTTTTTTGTGGTACCAGGGATTGAACCCAGGGGCGTTCTACCTCTGCACTACACCCCCGG
>PVJS01022547.1:0-30428 GCA_004027185.1 Glis glis
TAGGGAGAGAGAGAGAGAGAGAGGGACAGGGAGAGAGAGAGAGACAGGGAGAGAGAGAGGGACAGGGAGAGAGAGAGAGACAGGGAGAGAGAGAGAGAGAGAGAGAGAGAGAGATGAGAGAGGAGAGATAAATCACGCGCGCCCGCGCATGCGCGATGAGGTTGGCCGCGAACTCGGATCCTCCGATCTCCGCCTCCCAAAGTACTGGGATTACAAGCGTGCGCCACCACGCCCGGCTAGATTACTTTTATTTTATACACAAGGAAGATTAAGTACAGAAGGATTAAGAAACTGTCCCATACTATTCAGAAGACTGGGCTTCGGTACACAACTCCAAGGACACCACTCACACACAATGAGATGGTGTCTCCTGAAGTTCAACTCCAGCAGCCCTGGTGACAGAGGCAGGTATTATACCCACCTTCTGACTTCAGGAAGCTCAGCAATAAATAAGATACATACAATCTCTTGACCTCAGAATTTACAGTACAACACACACGCAAAGCATAAAATTAAATTCTCAGTTCTCCCACATATGCTGACATAATTTGGAAAAAAATCAATGAGCACACATAACTAAGTCAAGTTGGTTGGGAACTAGTTCTTTGAGAACCAAGACTAAGATCATGGCACACTAAACAATATAAGTGCACTTAGGAAGAGCAATATTGAAACTCCTCTTTAGAAAGAAAATACGAAATGAGGAATGAGTTTTTCCTTTAGGATGGAAAATAGCTTTTAATCAAGAAAATGTTTTTCTGGATAGTTTATTAGCTTAAAGATAAAGTCCCAATGCAAGTAAATTTTTCCAGTGCAAAAAACTTCCCAATACCCGTGGAAGAAACTATAAAAACACATCTACTGAAATAATATGCTAAATTTTCTGTCAGAAGATATTAAAGACCTCATTCAAAGTCTATAAAAACGTTGATTAGATAATCACACAAGGAATAAAATAATAGCCAGAGTAAAAATTAATAATCATGCAAAAATGATATCAACTGATATAAATAAACAATAAAGCTCTCTCAGTTTCAGATTGAAGTTATATTTTGTTTTCAAAGTTATTTTTTTTTCTTTTTTTTTTGTGGTACCGGGGATTGAACGCAGGAGCATTCTACTTCCGCGCTACGCCCCCGGCCCTATTTTTTATACTTTATTTTGAAACCGGGTCTCACGAAGTTGCGGAGGGCCTCACTAAGGAGAGAGAGAGAGACAGAGACAGAGACAGAGAGAGAGAGAGAGAGAGAGAGAGAGAGAGAGAGACAGGGAGAGAGCGAGAGAGGTGAGGCTGGCCGCGAACCCGGATCCTCCGGTCTCTGCCTCCCAAAGTACTGGGATTACAAGCGTGCGCCACCACGCCCAGCCAAAGTTATTAAAAGCTCAGAACAAACTCCTAGTGACTGGGATGAATAATTCCACTTGTTCTCTTATTGCTTAAACAAAGTTTAAAAAAATAAAATTAAACACTTTTTCCTCCTTGGGGGGGGCAACAACTTAGGGGAGGGCTATTCTTTCTTCTTATCCTCTACACATATATGAAAACCTAAATCAAACACATGAGTGAGAGATCTAGATTATAGTCCCAAAACGCCTATGATTTTTTTTCCTGATAGAAACTTTTTTATTCCCTCTAGAGCAGTCTAAAGCAACTTATTTGTATGCCCAATCATTGGGGAGAAGTAATTATTGATAGACTACATTTCTTCCCCAGTGAAAATAAAAAGTTATCTTCATTTCAATTATGGAAAATCAATACCCCTACAACACTTTTTTTTTTTTTTGTGGTACCGGGGATTGAACCCAGGGGCATTCTACCTCCGAGCTACACCCCCAGCCCTATTTTTTATTCTTTATTTTGAAACAGGGTCTCACTAAGTTGCGGAGGGCCTAAGTAGCTGAGACTGGCCATGAACCCAGATCCTCCGGTCTCAGCCTCCCAAGTACTGGGATTTCAAGCTTGTGCCACTACACCCAGCTACAATAACACATTTTAAGTCCAGATTCTCTTAAATTTTAAGTTTTTCCACAATTTATTTCTCTGCAGAATGCCAACTAGAATTAGAGGAAGAATTATTGCTTAGCTAGACTGCCATCAGAGGCAATTACATAATATAATGGTGGTTAGCAGAAATAACACCATTCTTTCTGTGAAAGTTTTCATCACTCTACTTGGGTATAAAGCAATTAGTTAGAAAACATTATTTACAGTAAAAAATGGCTACTGATAACGTGTCATCAGAATCTAGTTCACTTTAATTTTGTTAGAATGTCTTAGCTACTGTGTTGGAATGGCTGGCTAGTCAATTGACCTTTTTTTGTTTTTGTTTAGCATTTTGATGGTTGTGAATTGTGCTATCAATTTCCTTGATAATTCAAAAACACTTATTTTAATCTGGTCTTGCTTCCTAACTTGGATTTGCTCAATGATTTTTAGGTCTGTTTTAATGATTTTTTTTTTGCAGTAACAAAACAGTTAAAAATAAATCTTTTTAAAATTTCTGTGAAGCCGGGCATGGTGATGCACACTTGTAATCCCAGCACTTGGGAGGCTGAGACAGGAGGATCACAGGTTCATGGCCAGCCTCAGCTACTTAATGAGGCCCTCTGCAACTTAGTGAGACCCTTTTTGAAAATAAAGGATAAAAAATAGGTCTGGGGGTTGTAGCTTGGAGGTAGAATGCCCCTGGGTTCAATCCCCAGTACTGCAAAAAACAAAAAACAAACATATATATATATATATATATATATAAATATATAGAGGGAAATAAAATTTCTGTGAAAAATGCTTTTAAATGTAGGCTTCCAACAATTTCAGAAGTAAATTTAAATACAGATGAAAACAATACCAAAATGTAACCCCAATGCTTACTAATTTTCTAATCATAATAATTTTACTAAAGTTATTATCTCAAATATCATCCTCTTGCAAAGAGCTGCATGGACAAATAAGAAATACTAATTTGTGCATTTAGTGAACTAGAATAAGAGAATGGAGGCAGCTTCTTAAACACTCAAAACAGACCAGACTTACCTTTTTGAAAATATCAGAGAGCCACAAGTTTTTAAAGTAATTAGATCTTGACAATACTGAATTTATCCTAAAGTATACGCATGCAACAATCTTAATGATCCACAATTTATGCCACAAAATATACAGCAAAGTAAAAGCAGAGAACCAAATTAATTATTGCTTAGATAGCCATTAAAATTACATTACCTTCTGAAGAACATCTAAAGCTGTAAGTACAGCTTCCTGTAAACTTGTCAAGACTGCTTCCGTATAAGAGGGAAGAATGAAAGGGGATGCATCTGAACTTATCGGGACTGAAACAGCACTATGCAATATGACTCCCAACTTTTGTAAGTCGTCCATGTTAAAACCAGTTTTTATGTGTTGGTAGAGAGCTGGAAATATCTGAATTAAAGCTGTAAGAAAAGGCTGGCTAGGAATAAAAGTTAGTTTATCAAAAGTAATAGGAGGTTTAGTGCTTTCAGATCCAATTCTGTACCAGGTATTCCATGCAGCCCACCAGAGATTCAAATCTTCAAGCTCATCAGTAACTATGGGTGGCTCAGAGTTACTATATCTTCCAAGTCTTTCTCCAATGGAGTCTGTTCTTACAAACGGCCTGCTCAAGCCAGGGCCTGCTATGGGCCCTATAAGAACAGGCACAGGTACATTAACTACAGGTGGTGTCTCAGGCTTATCTGAGTCTCTGACAGGGGACACAATCTGTAAAATTTCCTGGAAGCTTTTCAGAGCAGCCAGAGATACTTCATTGTTTTTGCTGAGTGCTGCTGATTGTATATGGTCAAGAAGAACATCCCAAGCTCTTGAAAAATCTCCTATATCAAGAGGAGAAAAAAAGTGGTTAGCATAAAAGTGATCAAACTGTCTCTTAATATTAGATACTTTATAGCATATTTGCTTTATTTTTCTCCATAGATTCCCACAGAACTAGAAAAAAATGTAATTTAGCACTAAAGCACTAACAATGTGAATGAAAATCATCACGACCCAGAAATCCAGTAAAAAAAAAAAAATTTTAAGCGGGGCATGGTGGCGCACGCTTGTAATCCCAGTACTTGGGAGGCTGAGACTGAGACTGGAGGATCCAGGTTACGGCCAGCCTCAGCTACATAGCGAGGCCCTCTAAACTTAGCGAGACCCTGTTTCAAAATAAGGAATAAAAAACAGGGCTGGAGCCGGGCGTGGTGGTGCACGCTTGTAATCCCAGTACCTGGGAGGCAGAGACCAGAGGATCCAGGTTCGCGGCCAGCCTCAGCTACTTAGTGAGGCCCTCTGCAACTTCGTGAGGCCCAGTTTCAAATTAAAGTATAAAAAATAGGGCCGGGGGTGTAGCTTAGAGGTAAAACGCCCCTGGGTTCAATCCCTGGCACTGCAAAAAAAAAAAAAAAATAGGGCTGGTGGTATAGCTTGGAGGTAGAATGCCCCTGGGTTCAATCCCCAGTACCGCAAAAAAAGTAATAATTTTTTTTAGATATAGGAATCCAGGGCACAAAGGAGAGGATAATGGTATATCAAATAATGTTTGGTTTTAAAAACAAAACTCTATACCATTATGTACCACCAATTTTATATCATTTCCTAGTACTTCTGTTTAAGGAAAACAGAATAAAAACCTACGAGGGTATAACACAAGTTTCCCAATAATATCTTAGGTCTATCAAACTATTAATAATTAAGTAAGATGTTCTCATTGGTAATCACTGGAAATCTTTGGAAAAGCTGCACATTTTAACACTATGATACTTTTTTTTTTTTGGTGGAACTAGAGATTGAACCCAAGGGGATTTTATCTCTAAGCTATATGCCCCCAGATCTTTTTGTTTTTTATTTTGAAACAGGGTATATAACTAAGTTACCATGCACTGGCCTCAAACCTGTGATCCTCCTGCCTCTGCCTCCCAAGTGCTGGGATTACAGAAGTGTGCCACCATACCTGGCCTGATAGGTTTATTGTGTGTGTGTGTGTGTGTGTGTGTGTTGCTAATTACTGAACTCAGGGGCGTTCTACCTCTGAGCTACACCCCCAGTCCTTTTTATTTTTATGTGGAAACTGGGTCTTGCTAAATTACTGTGGTCTGGCTTCAAACCTGACATCCTCCTGTCTCAGCCTCCCAAATACTAGGATTACAGGCATTTGTCACCAGGCTTGGCTTGATACGTATTTTTAATACATCTAACTATTTAAAATAAATTGTCATACTCCATAAAATCCTAACTTTACACTTTGGGTTTCATGTTACCAGGAAAAAATGCACCATACAGAATCAACTGTCCTTTCACAATGAATTTGTTCTTCTCACATAAAAATAAGATTACTGATTCACCATCAGCATAGGGCATAATGGTAGTTGCTAGCTCCAACTGATCAGTTCAGTCTCTTACCTGACTCCTGTGACAAACTAAGCTCATTTACAATGAAGCACTCTATGGCCTGGTATAATTTGTTTCCAGGAGGCTCAAGAAAATGATTTATGGTGGGCATGGTGGCCTGTGATGGTAGTACTTGGGAGACTGAGACAGGAGGATTGCAGGTTCAAGACCAGCCTTAGCAACTTGGCAAGACTCTCTGCAACCTAACGAGACCCTGTTTCAAAATAAAAAATAAAAAGGGGTGGGGTGTAGTTCGGAGGTAGAATGTCCCTGGGTTCAATCCCCAGTACCACAAAAAATTAAAATAAAAAAAGATTTATTTCTTGTAGCAATCAAGCCAAATGACTTTGTTAATTATTTACATACTTGCATTAAAATAACACAAAAATCAGAGAAACTGACATTTTTTCCAAGTAGTACAAGTAGACAACAAAATAAATAATTGAGGTTTAAAGACTTTCATTTCTGCAAAGGCTATAAGTACTAGATTTTTTTTTTTTTTTTTTTTTTGCAGTACTGGGGATTGAACCCAGGTGCGTTCTACCTCCACGCTATACCCCCGGCCCTATTTTTTATACTTTATTTTGAAACTGGGTCTCAAGAAGTTGCGGAGGGCCTCACTGAGAGAGAGAGAGAGAGAGAGAGAGAGAGAGAGAAAGAGAGAGAGCTGAGGCTGGCCGCGAACCTGGATCCTCCCAAAGTATTGGGATTACAAGCGTGCACCACCATGCCCAGCTAAAAAGCTAAAGTTTAAAAAAATATATTTGCAGCCCTGAAGTGCAAAATGGATCAGATACCATTAAGTCATTTGCTTTTGGAAAAAAAGGAAAAAATGCATATGATGAACATAAAAACTAACTATAGAAAGAGTAAATATGATTAGCCTTTAACATAAGGAGGTTAAAACTAGCCAAATATAAATACTAACTACCAAACATAAATACTAAACATAAATACCAAACATAAATACTGAATACTAAACAAAATACTAAACAAACATAAATACTAAATACTAAATACTAAACATAAATACCAAACATAAATACCAAACATAAATACTAAATACTAAACTAATACTAAACTAAATACTAAACAAACATAAATACTAAATACTAAATACATAAATACTAAACACTAAACATAAATACATAAATACTAAATATAAATACCAAACATAAATACTAAATGAAATAAAATAGTATGTACAATATGGTCACAACTATATACAAAAGTATCTCTGTTCATTTTCCTCTACTACCTCCATCACTACTACCCAACCTGAAAGCATAATCTGCAGCTAGGTTTCTCAATCAGCATGACTGCCACTTTTGGTTGGATAATCTTTGCTGTGAGGGGCTGTCCTGTGCACTGTCCAATGTATATCATCATCACTTGCCTCTCTCCCCCAGTGCCAACAGTGCTCATCCCTTCCCAGTTATGACAACCAAAAGTTTCTCCAGAATTGCCAAATGTACCATGGAGTGTAAAACTGGCTTTGCTTGAGAACTAACCAGTCTAAGTCTCCTGTCGTCCTTCCTTACTGCCATTCTATTCTACATGCACCAACCAAAGCGATCTTTTTGAACTACATATCTGATCACATCATGTATTAAAATCTTTTAGTGTTTTTTTTTTTTGCTTTTGTTTTTTCCCTTGTTCTTAAAATGAAGTCCTAAAATCTGAAGACATTTTACATAGTTTGATCTCTCTCTACCGCTACAATCTCATCGGGAATCACACGTATCCTTATTCTCTACTTTCTAGACCTTCGAACATGATCCAGTCCTCACCATCCCTCTTTCCTCAATCTCTTTAAGACTCTCCTCACTTCACCTTAACTTTGCCTCATTAACTCCTATTTATCCTTCAGATCTCAGGTAAAACATCACTTTCTCAGGGAAGTCTATCTAGATATCATGGCTAGGTCAAATACATATTCTAAGCTCACAATGTACTATACTCCTTTATAGCATTTATTATTTGAGCAATTGCATTTATTGATACAGTTATGGATCCTCCCTCACACCCAGGACATCAAGGACAGTGTGTATTCTGTTCATCATTGTATCCCTAAAGCCTAAGCCACAGTTGATAGACATTAAATATTTTCTTGGCTGGCTACAGTGGCCCATGTCTGTAATTTCAGCTACTGGGAAGGCTGAGGCAGGAGAACTGCAAGTTTGAGGACAGTGTTGGCAACTTAGCAAGACCTTGTGCCAAAATAATTTTTTTTTCTTTTTTTAAAAAAGGGCTGTAAGCCGGGCGTGGTGGCACACGCTTGTAATCCCAGTACTTTGGGAGGCGGAGACTGGAGGATCCGGGTTTGCGGCCAACCTCAGCGCGCATGCGTGCGCGCGATCTCTCTCTCTCTCTCTCTCTCTCTCTCTCTACCGAGGCCCTCCGCAACTTCGTGAGATCCGGTTTCAAAAATAAAGCATAAAAAAATAGGGCCAGGAGTGTAGCGCGGAGGTAGAACGCCCCTGCGTTCAATCCCCGGTACCGCAAAAAAAAAAAAAAGGGCTGTGGATGTACTTGAGTGGTAGAGCAACACTGGGTTCAATACCAGTACTGCCAAAAAAAAAAACCCCATTTTTTTCTTTTTAATGGATAAAAAAACACATGCTCATGCACACACCACACATAAACACAAAGACTATAAGTTAAAATTGACTGTTCTTGGGTGGTAACATTGTAATGAATTCTGAAAGAATCTTCTATATGTTCCACATTTCCTTCAATATATATTAATTGTATAACCAGAAAAAGAAAATATATACATACCTAAAGGTTGCAGTAAATATCTTCTAGTATTGAAGATTCTTGCTACTCCGGCCAATGTTAATACCCATGTCTCAGCCCATTGCTTTTCTGCTGTATCCCTTGAATGATGAATGAGAATATTCCCACCTCCAGACTCAATCTTTTCTTTGTCTGCAGTGGTAGAAGACTCTCGAACTCGATCCAGTAAATGGAAGAGTACCTAAATATTTACAAAAATGTCATATAAAAAGTACTAATAATATAGCTTAAGTAACAACACAAGAAACTGTAAGTTGTCACAAAAAATACTTGATAGTCTTATTAAGACCAATGTGTTAGAGGAAAGTGACCAGTACAGGTAACCATACATTCTTAAGTTTATCCTTAAGGTCATGGAATATAAAAAATTAAAATAGAACATCATCTAAGAGATGTTAACAATGGAACATCTATGGGTGATATATTTGGCCTGAGGTTACATCTGAAGCTCCAGGACTAGAGAAGGGTGCTAGACAGACACCAACAGGCAAGAACTAACTGGACCTTGGGGGATACTTACACTTAAAGGGAAATACGAGCAACAAAAATAAAAGCAGAGAAGTAGATGCACGCTGTGAAACAAAAGCCAAGGGAAGAGAAAATCTCAAGGAGAAAATAATCAAGTGTTAAATGCTACCCAAAAGTGAGTATGAGGATTGGGCACAGGCCAAAGGACCTGGCAATCAGAAAACCACCTGTGGTCTATCAACAGTTTGACTCTCAAAGTGCAGTCTCACAATCAGCAGCATCAGTATCACCTAGGAGCTCAACAGAAATACAAATTCTCAAGCTCCACTCTAGGTCAAAAAATAAAAAAAACTCCTGAGGTCCAGGACAGGGAGTGGGTAGAAACAGCAGTGGCTCAGCATCCTGTGCTTACCAAGTCCTCTAGGTGACTCTGTCACACTCAGATGTCTAACAGACCCTGAGGAGAATAATTTGGAAATCAAATTCAAGGTATAAGGATATACAGGAGAGGTGAAGGGAAAAAAAAACAGTGACAATTAGACATCAAGAATATTAAAAACGAAGCTGTTCAGGTGAATGTGGTGGTACACACCTGTAACCCCAACTGCTCTGGAGGCTGAGGCTGAGGCTGAGGCTGGAGGGTCACAAGATCAAGGGCAGCCTGTCTCAAAATAGAATTTAAAAAAGACGAGGGATGGGTAGCTTAGAGGTAGAATGCACAAGGGTTCAACCCCAGTATCACAAGGGGAAAAAAAAACCTAGTTAAAATACAAAGTAAGGGAGACTTAAACATGTTTGTGATCTGAGGAGGAGCCAGGGGATAGAGGTGAAATGGAAGTCAGAAGGAAAATTATATGTATTTTACTACAAATACAATTTTTCTTGTTAATTTAAAATAAATAAAAACTAAAAAAGAAGGAAACAATCTTAACTATTCTTTATTAAGGAATATATATTATTCATTTTCTAAAATGACAGTTTGGGGTCTTTTATATTGCAAACATTATTAGATTATATTAAGGTTTATTATGCTAACTATTATCAAACTTACTGATTTCAACAATTTCAAAAGCTGGTGAAAGGATTATTAAAAAAAGAAATTTATTAAAATAGAACAAATACAACAGAATTAAAAGAGACTTAGCAAAGAGGGAATGTTCGCTAATAAGTTGTTTAAGAGAAAGTTTTAAAAGAGGATAAAAAAGAAAAATGAATTTGTATATTTAATGAATAAATATGTGTAATTTACTGATTGGATGTCACTTTTGTTTGGTGAATCTCCAAGTAAATCTCAGTGTTGTTAATGTATTTTATTTGTAAAATTCTCATTTGATTATATTTGAATTACAAGTATATTAAGTAGACCTTAAAAGGAAAAAATGGCTTTCCATTATATTGTAAGGGATTAATTATCCTTGGTTATTTAGCAACTTCTGGTTTTACCATTATGCAAAAACAGGGGGGAAAATAAAGAGAGGTCACAGGCAGAAATTGAGAAAGATAATAAGAGATGAATATAGAAAGAGAGATATGAAGCTTTTAATATTTAAATTTGTTCTGTGTGAAGTATAATTTGAAATATGACAAAGCTAATGATTTTTGTTTTGTCAAATGCACAAATGCATGGAAACAAGTTTAATTGAAAAAGTATACTATAAAAACATGTCTCAGCTAAAAGCAGACAGCCCAAGCTCTTTTACAATACCTTCCAAATAACAGTGTGCCAAGTTGAATGCTGTAATAAAGTTCCATGTGCACCAATCGTAGAAAACAGAGTTTGTCCTGCACTCTTCCTGACAGCAGGACGAGGGTCCACACACAGCTCACCCAGTTTTGCATAGAGACATAACCACAAGCAATCAAAAGGTGGTGCTGGATGGAACGGCCGATTTAACACCACTCCTTTCTCCTCCGCCTGCTTTTGTTGGGCTGCCTCTTCTTTATTTAATTCTTTTTCAATAGTTTCCCCTCTTTGGAAAAAGTAATCTGAAATATTCCACTAAAGAGAAAAATATTACTTTATTTACAGATTTTGCTTTAAACACATAATAAGAAACACACAGTTGTTTTACCTTTTAGAATAAAACTTTTAAAAAATTACTTCAGAAATCTTTTCCCTAGTAGAATAGATTCAATGAAAATATCTCTTCTTCCTATGTCAGTGTTTCCATCTGTTTTCAAGAAAATGTAGAGGAACAATCTTGCTCCAGCATTAACTTTTTATTATGAAAAAATTCAAGTAAAAAGCCAGGCGTGGTGGTGCATGCTTGTAATCCCAGTATTTGGGAGGCTGAGACTGGAGGATCCAGGTTCACGGCCAGCCTCAGCTACTTAGTGAGGCCCTCCAAAACTTAGTGAGACCCTGTTTGAAAATAAAGTATAAAAAATAGGGCTGGGGGTGTAGCTTGGAGGTAGAATGCCCTGGGGTTCAATCCCCGGTACTGCAAAAAAAAAAAAAAATTCAAGTACATACAGAAAAACAAGGAAAATAATACAATGAACTTTAATGTATTAATATACATACCACCTAGATATAACAATTGCTAACTAAAAGTAACCAATAAAATTATTAACAATTCCTTAATATAATTCAATAATGATAAATTTACAATATTTATTTATTTATCTATGTATTTATTTATTTTTACGGTACTGAGGATTGAACCCAAGGGGGCTCTACCAATGAGCTACATCCTCAGTGCTTTTCATTTTTTATTTTGAGACAGTATTAAGTATTATTTAGTATTAAGTATGAGGAAACATCACAGAAACTGGCCTCAAATTTTCAATCCTCTTGCACCAGCCTCCTGAAAAATAGGCATATGCCACCATACCTATTTAAGTTTATAACTTCATACAAAAAAAGGAAGAGTTACTGTTTTCAAATATACCTACAACTTAATTCTTAACCATAATAAAGTATGTGAACTAGTGCTAATTAAGCCAATATAAAACATAGAAGATATTATACCGTGAACATAAATGTAAAATAAAGATTGTGATCTCTAGTAGTAATTTGATTAACATTCAACTAACCAACCACCTTTTGGGTAAAATTTTATACATAACATGCTTAAATTTTTTCCATTATTATATTTTTAATAGTAAGATAGTAACTTACCTAGCTTGTGAGGGAAATTTAAGTTCAATTTTATAAAACTTTTGAATTATAAGATGCATTTAAAAGACTAAACAGTTGCCTTTAAATAAATATACATAGCCGGCCGTGGTGGCACACGCTTGTAATCCCAGTACTTTGGGAGGCGGAGACCGGAGGATCCGGGTTCGCGGCCAGCCTCAGCTCTCTTGCTCTCTCTCTCTCTCTCTCTTTCTCTCTCCTTAGTGAGGCCCTCCACAACTTCGTGAAACCCGGTTTCAAAATAAAGTATAAAAAATAGGGCCGGGGACGTAGCGTGGAGGTAGAACACCCCTGGGTTCAATCCCCGGTACCGCAAAAAAAATAAATAAATAAATAAAATTTAAAAATAAATAAATATACATATTGAGAACAGTTCTCTCCATGTTTACTTCATGTAATACTGACAATACCCTAAATACCTTAGATTTTATTATTTTTATATTCAAGATCTATATAATGATACTCAAGCAGTTCACAATTCAACAATTAAAAAGAATCAAACATGATTAAAATACATGTATATTTGCTCTCAGAGCCTAGGATCTTCCACTATGATGTGATGTTTCCTCATACTTAATAGAGTATTGACAGACCATAGGACTATGTAAATGGTAAAGACTTCTAACTGAAGCTTTACTTACTAAATAAGTAGTACATGAAAATGTTAAAGTAGTATTAAAATCAATTAAACTTTATACTAAAGTCAATTGATTATTTCCCTTGTATATGTTATTATTTGTTTACTGACACCTCTTATGACAAACCTTGCAAATGTCAAACTCAGCTCAATATATCAAAATGTTTTCAAATATTCTATTAATTATTTCTTATGTGATGTTTGTTATTTACTTCTTCATGAAAGATGTAAGTTTGGTACTTAGAAGTCATTTAAGCAATTTTCATAAAGTCAAAATCATATTTGCTTAGCATTCACTTCCAAGTGTTCAACAGTAGTTTCTAAATTATATTATCGTATGAAAGACAATGATACTTACCAATAAACCTATTGAAGTTAAACTAATATTAAGTTCTTGGTTATGTAGTCCAAAGCTACCTGCAACATCTACAACTATCTGCAGACAAGTACAAGGCATCGTTGGTAGAAAATCTGTCACAACCAACTGCAGACACTGGAATGCGGTCCGTATCAAGGATTCTCTGAAAAAGAAAAGAAAGGAAATGTATACTGATGCATTCAAAAGAAATGTGTAAAATTTGAACCAAGCAAAATTTTATTTTAGAATTTTAACAAGAACATTCTCCCTAATGTAGATCATGTAGCATTCAGTATTTACATAAATGTAAAAAAGATATGCTTACTTAACACCTAAAAATAACCTCACAGGTAATAAAATTTAAAAACAGTATGACACTTAAAGCAAAAGAAAGAGATATAAAGAAAGAAAATCAATACATTAAAAAAGGAAAAGAAAGTAAGTGTTAGCACTGTATTATTTCTATTTGTATTTCACACTAACTAACCAAAGACTTGGACAATGAATGAGAAAGGGAAACTGAGTATGCTACTTTTCTTTCCAATCGTATTGCCAATATCTTACCTGGAGCCTAGTACGTTTAAATATACATAATTTGCTCACTAAATGAAATATGTTCCTTATTCTCTTATGTCTATACTATATATTTTTTAAATCTTCAAAGGAATATAAAATTTTATGAATCTAGTCTGTGAGAATAAAATATGAATTTCAAATGAAGAGAATAAACAGCATTGGTTTTGAGAAAAATTACTATGATAAATAATGAAAAGGACAATCATAATAATTATCACTTATTGAGTGCTTAGAATATCAACTACTTTCTAAATATTTTACATGTATTAATTAATTCCATCCTTACAATGCTCTATTTTATATATTGCATTCATTGTAGGTTGAAAAAGCAACTTCGACTTCATCTAAGCTGATCTTTTTGTTGTTTGTGATACAGGGATTGCACCCAGGGGCACTTTACCACTGAGCTACATCCCCAGCTTCTTTTTGTATTTCACTTTGAGACAAGGTCTTACTAAATTGCGAGGTTAGCCCCAAACTTGTGATTGTCCTGCCTCAGCCTCCTAAATTGGTAGGATTACAGGCATGTGCCATCCCGCCAGGCAAAGCTGGTCTCTTTTTATCTTATCCATCTCAATATTTTGTAGTACTTAAGAAAATTTATTACTAAAAATATCTAAGAACATTTAATTTTCTTAACAGTCTCAAGTATCTCAATTATTGAAAACTTCTACGTGTCCTCGAAATAAGACACTGTTGAGTCCAACTGCAAAATTATACTCAAGTATGTCCAGTGTCTGCTAAATCTCTCCACTGTTGGTCTATCCTAAATTAAATAAGACCAAACATCCACTCCATATTTGCTCTTTCACCTGTATTCCCTGTTTAGTTAATGATACCACCCTCCACTAAATTGCCTAAGTCAGAAATCTGGAAGTCGTTCCTGACTGCTCTGTCTACCTTTGCCCCTGGAGTCAATCTGTTAAATCGCTCGTGGTCATCTCCTCTTACTTCTGGAGAGCACTTGTAGGCTTTTGTGCTTCCTATCCTCCTCTCATGCTGATGTTATGGTATCTGTTAAATGCATATGTTAGCACATCATACCTCTGCTTAAAATCCTAAAATGCCTATCATATCAAATGTATTCAAGATAAATCCAAATAGCTTATAAAAGCATATAAGTTCCTTTATTTACTTATTTATTTTATTTATTTATTTTTTTGCAGTACCGGAGATTGAACCCAGGGGCATTCTACCTCCGAGCTACACCCCCGGCCCTATTTTTTATCCTTTATTTTGAAACCGGGTCTCATGAAGTTGCGGAGGGCCTCACTAAGTAGCTAAGGCTGGCCTCGAACCTAGATCCTCCGGTCTCCGCCTCCGAAGTACTGGGATTACAAGCGTGCGCCACCACGCCCGGCTATACAAGTCCCTTTATAATTTTGGCTCTGCCCTCTTTCCCACAGGAACTTGGCTTGTGGCAAAACAAACCACTTCCTTATTTGGACTCTACTTCAAAGGCAGGAGCTATTTATCTGTGTATTCAGAATAACTAGCAAGCATAGTATGTAAAATACACTAAGCACAGAATAAACACTTAATAATAAGCAAATGAATGAAAGTATTTTAGAATTAAAGACTTTTATCAATTTCTTAGAATTCCTCAATTATATATAGGGAAGTCATGCCCCTAAACGCTATTTCATCTTACCAATTACCTGTTTTAACAAAACAAAACAAAATCCAATCTTTGGATGCATTATAAAATTTGTTATATTGATTTATCTTATTATAAGTAAGAACCTTATATTATATTACAAATATCAAACAGCAATTTCCCCATTCTTTTTTTTTTTTTTTTTTGCGGTACCGGGAATTGAACGCAGGGGCGTTCTACCTCCGCGCTACGCCCCTGGCCCTATTTTTTTTTTTATACTTTATTTTTTTTTAAACCGGGCCTCACGAAGTTGTGGAGGGCCTCACTAAGTAGAGAGGGAGAAAGAGAGAGAGACAGAGAGAAAGAGAGAGAGACAGAGAGCACGCGTGCGAGCTGAGGCTGGCTGCAAACCCGGATCCTCCGGTCTCCGCCTCCCAAAGTACTGGGATTACAAGCGTGCGCCACCACGCCCGGCTTCCCCATCCTTTTAAAATGAAGTAATACCTAAAAATCCCCTGCAGTCACTCAGGGGTGAAGTTAAGAAAAACTATTATAGGTCTTAGACTTATGAGGGAATGGCATATATAAAAAATTCTTCTACAAGATTTTAGGATTGATTCCCCTTCTACCTCTATTATATTTTGGAGATTAATTTAAAAAACTTACCCTTGATCACTTCTGATTGCTCCCATGACTCCAAGAACTAGGGGCCATCCAGGCCCAAGACTGTCTCCCTGGCTCTGCAGAATCTGCAGCACACATTCTAACTGCTTGAGTCGTATATCTGGATGGTTAATATTGGACATTTCCTTTAATGGGTTCAATAAAAGCAACTGCAGCCTCTGAAAAGGGGGCAAGAAACCAATTAGGAAGAGAAATCCAGAAAGACAGAAGGCTTTGTTGTTGCCATTTTCTTTTCTTTTCTTTCTTTTTTAAGATGGGGTCTGGCTATGTTGCCCAGGCGGATCTTGAACTGGGCTCAAGTGATCCTCCTGCCTCAGTCTCATAAGTGCTGGAGTGATAGGCACACACACTGGTGCCTAGCTTGTTGTTGCTTTTTAAGGTTAAATTCAGCTCCACTCAGACTCCTGTGTTAAACAGAAATTTTTCTACTGAAATAAACATTGAATATGATTTCAGTAACAGTAATCACTAGTGATTAATTTTCTCACCTTTATTTTAAAATAAAAGTCTTTAAGATGTGAAATTTCAGAATAAAAGTGTAATTATAGAACCATATAGAAATTAATCTCACTAAAGGAAATATATCTCTGACAATATTTGAAGATAATTACCAATTTCTAAAATTGCCTTCCATTTACTTTATTAATGTATATCACATGTATTTAAATTTAAAATTCCCAAAAGCTATCATATGCCTAAAAAGCAAGTAAACATGGTAGACACTAACAAAAATGACACAATACCATGAAATATACTGGAAAATAAAGAAAAAAAAGCACTTGGTTCTATTCCTTTCAGTATCCGAAAGCACTTTCTTCTCTCCAAGGATGCATTTATTTGGTTCACTAACTGAATAAATAACAAATATTGATTAAGCTCTCACTGTGGACCAGGTATTAAGGTAGACATTGAAGATACCGAAGTAGATGCACAAGAGTTTTCTTAAAAAAACCCTCAAATTATAGTAGAAAATATATGAAGTCATTAAAATATAAGCTCTGCAAGAATACATATCTTGTTTATCTCTGTTCCAAAAGCTATACTCAATAATTATGTGTTGAATAGATTTGTATAATATAATACAATAAGATGATGAGGGAATGGGAATGGCTGTTTTTTCTCATGGTATTGAGGATTAAACCCAGGGGGCACTCTACTACTGAGCTACACCTCCTGTCCCTTTTACTTTTTTATTTTGAAACAAGTCTTGCTAAGTTGCTGGGGGTCTCGCTAAGTTGTTGAGGCTGGTCTCAAACCTGCAATCTTCCTGTCTCAGCCTCCCAAGTACTGGGATTACAGGTGTGCACCACCACACCCAGTGAGAATAGTTATTAAATGCCTCATTCATATTCAGTCTTGAAATAAATTTTTGGTGGATTTTTAAAAACCTGTGTAAGTATATGTGAATGATAGAGAGTCAGGATAAAGAATTCATGACAAAAGTAAACTCTGAAAGTATAAAATAACTTTAAATTATTTAAGGATAAAAATTGTTTTATTGTGCTTCCTTCCTCTGCCACTTGTTTTCTTTCCATGTAAAGATATTGTGAGAAAACAGTCAGAGACAGGTAATGACCAGAGGGTAAGATAAAGCCATGACACTTCATGATGAGGGGGCTTGCAGACGGGAAGACCCGAGTCTAGGTACTTTATGAACAACTCGATGTCATCCACAGTATTTAGATTTTTTTTATGAAGAACATTCTAAAAATCTTTTATCTTTAGTAAGAGAGCCATTGCCTACATATCAAATAGAATATTTAATTTAAAAACCCTCTATAAGAATATCATCACCTTGGTAAATTAAAAAGAGTTACACCTGGAGGAAGATGATTTTGTGTTAAGTATTCTTACCTGATTCTGAGAGAGTGGAGGCTCATGGTTAAATGTTAATCCTGCTTTAATAAGTGAAGTTAAAGCTTCTGCTCCCCATTCTCTCATTCGAGAGTTTGGATGCTGACAGACCTGAAGGTACATATTTTAATTAAATATTTAATTTGTATACATAAGCTATGAACACACATCAATTTGAGAAAAGAAAAATTAAAACATTACATTTTCTGTTCTTTTCACATTTTAAAAATTACATAAGTGCCCAATAAGGGTTGGAAAAAAATTATATCCAAAATTTCAGTAAGCTTACCTTCTGAATAAGGGCAAGAGGAAGCGACAGAGAGAAGACAAAAGAAAAAAGATGAAACTAAGGTCATAGAAAAAGGAGGATTTCACAATAGTAAAGTATATATCATCAGAGTAAACAAAAGCAAGCTGATACTAAGGTTTTCTTCCTTCCTTTTTTTTTTCTTTTCGGTGCTAAGGACTAAACTCAGGGCCCTACAAACACTACCACTGAGCTTCAACCCCAGCCCCAAGACTGAGGTAATTAATTAAGTTCATAATCAAAGACTGCAATAAAGTTTAAAAAACTTTGTTGCCACTTGATGAGATGGTCCAATAATAAAGAAATCTGCAAAATGCTTTAATTAAGTCATAAATAAACTCAATAAAATGGGGGGCTTCTGAACATCAAAAAAACTTTTTTTTGGTACTGGGGATTGAACCCAGGGGCATTCTACCTCCGAGCTATACCCCCAGCCCTTTTTTTAATTTTTATTTTGAAACAGGGTCTCACTAGGTTGATGAGAGTCTCACTACTTGCTGTCTCAGCCTCCCAAGTATTGGGATTATAGGCATGTGCCACCAAGCCCAGCTTGAACATCAATTTTTCTTACTAAGAATAATATCTTTCTCAAATTTCTAAAATAACATAAAATGACCATGGTAATCTAAATCTAAACTGCATATAAGCACATGTACTAACAGAAACAGCTGGTTATTAAGCAGTAGTTAATTATTAAGAGTCACCTCAACTCAAATGCAAGCTAATATATATCCAGATAAAATTCCCTGGCACTATCTATATTTAAAAATACTAAATGAAAGGCCGGGCATGGTGGCGCACACTTGTAATCCCAGTACTTTGGGAGGCGGAGACCGGAGGATCCGGGTTCGCGGCCAACCTCGGCACTCTCACTCTCTCTCCCTGTTTCTCTCTCTCTCTCTCTCTCTCTCTACTTAGTGAGGCCCTCGCAACTTCGTGAGAGCCGGTTTCAAAATAAAGTATAAAAAAATAGGGCCGGGGGTGTAGCGTGGAGGTAGAACGCCCCTGGGTTCAATCCCCGGTACGGCAAAAAAAAAAAAATACTAAATACCTTTTTCCCTGATAAGGCTATCTTACAGTTGTAATAAATTCTGTAAACAGCTTTTACTACTAACTCTCAGCCCCAACTGCCTTGATAGTTTCTGAACCACCTGAAACTGAGGTGGATTACCAAACTAGATAATAAAGGAAAAGGGTCCCAAGATGACAGCTGATTTCATTGATATTTCTCACTTTAAAAATGTCAGCCAGGCATGGAGGCACATGCCTGTAATTCCAGTACCAACAGGAGGATTGGTACTCCTGAGTTGAGGCTAGCCTAGGCAACTTTGTGAGACCTAGTTTCCAAATAAAAAACAAAATAGCGCTGGGAGTGTAGCACAGTTTCAGTAGAATGCCTCTGGGTTCAATCCCCGGTATCACCATAATCAAAAAGTCACCCATTTTCAGCCAATAAAAGCAACTCCCTCCTTTACCAAATGAATTACAATATAACATTAGTTCTTGATAAAATATACAGGATCAGGAAAGGGAGAAAAAGTTAATGCTTTGGTTATCTGGAATTATTAGTTCAATACGCGTGCCTTTATTAATAAAAAATTAAATATAACATTTAAGAAAGAGAGTTTACCTCAAGTAGATGGCCAGTTAGAGGCCTCCATAAAATTTCTATTCGGTGCATATTAACTAGACCAGTTTCTAACAATTTGGCAACAGCAAAAAGAGATGGTTCCTAGGGAGAAATCATAGTGCATTTTAATATTATAAGAATTCTGAGTACACTATAAATGAAGCTGAGAATACTCTGAAGAGCATGACCATGATTAAACTATGATTAATTAGTATATATAAAGTTATCAATAAATATAACAAAATCTATTATCACAAGACAAGCCTTTGGCCATCCTTAAGAATCCAGAAGAAGCCGGGCATGGTGGTGCACACTTGTAATCCCAGTACTTTGGGAGGCGGAGACCAGAGGATCCGGGTTCGCGGCCAGCCTCAGCTCTCTCTTTCACTGTCTCTCTCTCTCTCTCTCCCTGTCTCTCTCTCTCTACTTAGTGAGGCCCTCCGCAACTTCGTGAGACCCGGTTTCAAAATAAAGTATAAAAAAAAATAGGGCCGGGGGCGTAGCGCAGAGGTAGAACGCCCCTGCGTTTAATCCCCGGTACCGCAAAAAAAAAAAAAAAAAGAATGCAGAAGAGCTTCCAAATATATAGACTATCTGGTTAGAAGAGAATGCTTTTATTTAGGGAAAAGGTAAAAATTCAAAAATTATACTTGACACAGAAAATGGTATATAAGAAAACTTGGTCTAAAGAGCTAAAAATCCAAAGATTTTTGCATTCCATATTCTTAGCACTTTTTTTTTTTCTTGCGGTACCAGGGATTGAACGCAGGGGTGTTCTACCTCTGCGCTACGCCCCCGGCCCTATTTTTTCTATGCTTTATTTTTGAAACCGGGTCTCACAAAGCTGAGGAGGGCCTCACTAGGTAGAGAGAGAGAGAGAGAGAGAGAGAGAGAGAGAGAGAGGGAGGGGGAGACAGAGAGAGAGAGAGAGAGAGAGAGAGATCGATTGCACGCGTGCGCATGTGCGCTGAGGTTGGCTGCGAACCCAGATCCTCCAGTCTCCGCCTCCCAAAGTACTGGGATTACAAGCGTGCGCCACCACGCCCGACTCATATTCTTAGCATTTTTACAGTATTAATAAAAATCCAATCTAGAAATGTTTGATAATATCTTTCCTAGTAGAAGCCAGTGAACTAAGTACATTGGGGTTTTTTACTTTTTTGCAGTACTAGGGATTGAACCCAGGGGCATTCTACCTCTGAGCAACACCCCCAGTCCTACTTTTTATTATTTATTTTGAAACAGGGTCTAAGTTGTGGAGTGCCTCACTAAGTAGCTAAGGCTGGCCGCAAACCTGTAATCCTCCTGTCTCAGCCTCCCAAGTACTGGGATTACAAGCGTGCACTACTACGCCCGGCTATATTGGGATTTTAAGACAAATATCATTAGTATGACCTTTCCTGCAGGTGCTAATGTGCAGATGCCTTAAAATTTTGGTGGTAGAAAAATTCATGAGTCTAGAGACAATATGGTATAGTGGTTAAGACTAATGTCCGTAAAGTTTTAACTGTCTGGGATCTCATCTTGACTTTACCACTTACCAGCTATGTAGCCTTATGTAAGTTACCACCTCTCTATTAAATTTTTTAAATCTGTAAAATGGAGATACTAATAGTATAGAAACTACCTCATGTCAAAAAGTAGCTGGTACATAAGAAGTCCCCCAAATGATGCCTCGTATTTTAATCAGGGTATACAAAAGGAATCATGAAACATTTTAAAGAACATACTGATGCCCAAGACTCATACCTAAGGCATTTTATTCAAAGAGCCTAGAATGCAGTCAGAATTAAAAAAAAAAAAACTCCTCAGCTGACTTTGATGTTCACCAAAAGTTAGAGCCACTAGCAAAATGGTTAAGAATGAAGCATTGGAATGAGAAATCTATGGGTTTAAATTCAAATATTACCACTGACTAAGTAGGTGATCTCAGGTAGTTACTTAAGCTCACTATTTTGATGTTTTCAACTGTAAAAAGGGAAATCTACCAGTGAAGCTCACATAGTTGTTTTAAATGATTAAACAAAATAACTTAGTGGTTGACATATAGTAAACACTCAATAAAAATAGCTGCTTTAATATTTTTATTATTATATTCAACTGGGTAATTTGCCTACACATTTTCAGCATTGCCTTCTAAGAAACAATTTGTGAACTTTACAGTAAATTATATCCTCAAAATGTTAGTACAAACTCTTGAAATGAGGACCAAAAATAAGATGTTGGTCACTTTAAAACCACACCTGAGTAATCTCTAGAATATTTAACTCATTCAAAACAAATGACAGTGTTAAAATTTGTTTTTAATAATGTAGAAAACTTTTGACTTATTTTACTATCTGCATATTTATAATAATTTTATAGAAGTCACAACTGAAAAAATGAACTTTTCTAGAGTCTCATCTAGAAATATTTTAATAACGCCTATATTGAATAAATTTATAATATCTATACTTGAAAAATTATTATTAAATTATTTTTTTCTTTTTGGTGCTGGGGAACTGAACCAAGGCCTTGTGCGTTACTTGAATATTTTTATAAAACTTTCATTTCCATTCTATATATGCCATTGCACTTTATCAAATAAATCCTAAAAGGAGAAATGTGAATCCATTCTCAAATTATCTCCATGTCACTTAGTGTATATTCATTTTCTCAACATTTGTTCTCTCTAAAGCCTTCCTTAAAAATCTCATCTGTTCCTACTACTCTCTTAAAATTGTACTCTTCAAGGTTAAGTTTTGATCCTCAAAGCTCCTATTTTTTCTCTTACTGATCAGGACTTCTCATAACATTTTTCTCTTTTGATTTCCATGAATTTGCCCTTTCTTATCTAAATCCCAGCATTTCTTCATTATGCAGCTCCAATCACACTAATTAATCTTGATTATTATTAACTCATTTTAATAGAAATATATACTAAAGCTGGGCATGGTGGCACATGTCTGTAATTTCAGTACTTGGGAGGCTGAGACAGGGATCACAGGTTCAAGGCCAGCCTCAGCAACTTAGCGAGGCCTTCAGCAACTTAAAGAGATCCTGTTTCAAAATAAAAAATAAAACAAGGTTTGGGGCATAGTTCAGAGGTAAAATGCCCCTAGGTTCAATCTCCAGTAACACACACACACACACACACACACACACACACACACACATACACACAGAGAAATATATACTAGAACTATTTTATGTAACAAGGAACTAAGGATTCAGAGAACAAGCTTCATATCAAATATCTATACTATTTACCAAATTAACTGCCATGTAACCAGAGCCAAGTAGTTTATATGCTCTTTGAAAGTAGAAATCTCTTATTTCCTTTATATCTCCTAGCAGAGTGTCATGAATATCATAAGCATAATGTGTTTGTTGAACAAATACATAATTCTCAAGACATTATAAGCTTGTATATATTTCATTAAGGTACTCTACTTAAATTATAGTTGCAGGGTATGGTGGTACATGCCTATAATCCCAGCCCCTTGGGAAGCTGAGGCAGGAGGATTGGAAGTTCAAAGCCAGCCTGGGCAATCTAGTGAGACCCTGCCTCAAAATAAAAAATAATAAGGGCTAGGCATGGTGGCACACATTTATAATCCCAGCTACTTGGAGGATCTTAAGTTCCAGGCCAGCCTGGGTAATTTAGGGAGACCCTGTCTCAAAGTAAAAAATAAAAAAAGGGCTGGGGATGTAGCTCAGTGGTAGAGCACCCCTGGGTTCAATCCTCAGTACTGCAAAGTAAGTAAAAAGGTTGAGTATATAGCTCAATGATAGAGCATCCCTGGGTTCAATTCCCAATCCTACTTCACATACACAGAATTTATAGTTTTGTATTAAAAATTAATCTCAAAGATATAGGATTATTCAAACTATCAACGAACTGATTAGCTTACCATATTTTATATTATCCTTACCTGGATTTGGAGCAAACTATAAACATATGTAAAGTTTATGTAAATATCTAGCTATGTGCTATAATATATGAAACTACTCTCTAATAAGAACTTCTTAGAGAAGAAATGTGTCATATGAGCCAAAATAGCAAGCTAAGTAGACAATTATATTTAAGGATTAAGCAGACAACATATTTTTGGACCACACAGATATATATTAAACAAACGCTATCTTCAAATATTGGTATTTATTCATTTTAAAATGTAGAAAGCTCTTCATTTTATTGTTGTGTGGTGCTGGGGACTGAAACCAGGACCTCATTCATGCTAGGAAAGCACTCTATCACTGAGCTATACTTCTAGAAGTTTATTTTAAATAATTTCTAAAATATAAGTAAGCCAAAGTTTTCCTGATATAATAGAATGTAAATCTTATATTACTCCAATCATAAATTTTAATTATGTAAGTACTATCATGTTATTTTATGGAAACTATTTGTAAAAATTATGTTACGCTATTCTTTATATAGATACAGATATAGATATAGATATATATTTTGTGTGTGTGTGGTGCTGGGTATTAAACCCAGGGGCATTCCACCTCCGAGCTACACCCCCAGCCCTATTTTTATTTTTTTAATTTGGAAACAGGGTCTCATTAAGTTGCTGAGAACCTCACTTAAGTTGTTGAGTCTGGCTTTGAATCTGTGATCCTCCTATTTCAGCCTTCCAAGTATAGGGATTATAGGCATGAGCCACTGCACCTGGCTAAAAATATTTTAAAGTATATTCAGTACACAAGACTAACAGATGCAATTTTAAATCATATTACACATTTAGACGTATCATGTCCAAATCATGTCCTCTTTACTCTCTCTTCTACAAATAACAACCATAAATGGTAAAAATATAAGTTATTGTTAGCAAACAAGTTGAGTATTATTAACCCTACTAATAAAACACTAAAATCATAATGGCTATACACTTTATGTAACTAAATAATGTACCATATGTAAAACAAAGAGGTAGAATATCAGACCTTATTATTCCCATAGGCCATATCCATTGCTTCTAGAGATAAGGAACAAAGTGCATTGATTAGATGATGTAATGAGACGTCATCAAGATACCTAAAATGAAAACCAAGATATAAGATATTTTGATAAAAAAATATATAGCTAATAACAGTGTTTCCATCAACTGAAAAAACTGAATCTTACTGTGAGCTTTCAAACAATCTTGAAAGTATATTGGAAATCACTGGTAAATCTGTCATCACTGCTGTTGTTAGAACCTAAGAGAAGCGAAAAATGACATGATTAAATGTATTATGACACTTTTATAAGCACTGACTGGGTGAGAAGGAGTAGAGCTTACTGTACTGGGCCCTTCTACAGCTCTTCCAGGTTTCAAAGCACCACCACTGCTAGGTTTTAATCCCAGAATCCATACAAGATGCTGGAAAATGAAACAAAGAAATGTATAAAACTATAAAAATTTTAATAACTAAAATTAAAATCAATAGTAACTTCTAGTAACTAAAATAAAATCAGTAGATTTCTAAAAACTAAAATTAAAATCAGTAATTAAAAAATTATACCAAGCATAAGCTAAAATTAAAATCAGTAGATTTCTTAAAACTAAAATTAAAATCAGTAATTAACATATAAAATAATTGTACCAAGCATAAGCAATAGGACTTAGGCCATTATGAGAAGCACTCCATCACTTCCTATGATAAGAGCCACGTCTTTTACAACTTCTCCTTTTTCATGCTTAGTCTCTATTTATTAGGCCTGCTTAAAGCATCAATTGGCAATGCTTAGTTTTAATTGTTAGTGATTACAATTAACAACTACAATGACCCCTGACCCAGATACTAGAACATACCTGAAGAGTCGCCAAGACAAGTTGCCATGATGTTCCAAGAACAGCCCCATGGCAGTGTGCCAAATTAAGTAGAGTCCTCATACACTGGATATTTTTGGAAGTTAGCTATATTGAAAAAAAAATGATACAGTTGAAAGAAATGTTGTTGTTTTTTTTGTCTCTCTCTCTCTCTTTTCCTTTTGTGGCACTGAGGATTGAACACAGGGCCACTCTGCCACTGAGCTACATTCCCAGCCCTTTTCATTTATTTATTTTTTTAAATTTTGAGATAGGGTCTTATGAAGTTGCCTAGGCTAGCCTCGAACTTGAGATCCTTCTGTCTCAGCCTCCCAAGTACTGCGATTACAGGCGTGCATCACTGTGCCTGGCTTGCATTCTTTTTTTTTTTGCAGAACTGGGGGTTGAATCCAGGGGCATTCCACCTCTGAGCTACACTCCCAGCCCTATTTTTTATTCTTTATTTGGAAACAGGGTCTCACTAAGTTGCGGAGGGCCTCACTAAGTAGCTGAGACTGTCCACGAACCCGGCCGGATCCTCCTGTCTCAGTCTCCCAAGTACTGGGATTATAAGCGTGCACCACAATGCCCGGTCTGGCTTGCATTCTTAAAAGTTAAAAGCAAGTAAGCCGGGCATGGTGGCACACACTTGTAATCCTAGTACTTGGGAGGCTGAGACTGGAGGATCACAGGTTCGTGGCCAGCCTCAGCTACTTGGTAAGGCGCTCCGCAACTTAGTGAGACCCTGTTTCCAAATAAAGAATAAAAAATATGGCTGGGAGTGTAGCTTGGAGGTAGAATGCCCAAGTTCAATCCCCAGCACCACAAAAAAGAAAAAACAAAAACAAAAAAAGTTAAAAGCAAGTAAAGCAGCATTAATGCATCAAAAACTTTTTTAATAGTAAAAAACAAAAATATTAAGTAAATAGGTTTAGCCAGGCATGGTGGCACACACCTATAATCCCAGTACCTGGGAGGCTGAGATAGGATTGCAGGTTCAAAGCCAGCCTCAGCAACTTAGCAAGACCCTGTTTCAATATAATAATTAAAAAAAAGGGCTGGGAGTACAGCTCAAAGGTAGAATATCCCTGGGTTCAAACCCTAGTGGAGGAAGAAGAGGAAGAGGAAGAGGAAGAGGAGGAGGAGGAGGAAGGAGAGGGAGGGGAAAAAGGGAAAGAAGATAGGTTTGGGTGGTTTTGTAGGAAACAAATTCATTTTATTAAAAGTTATATTATTATTTGGTTACAATAATGTCAATTGCACAGTTAACTAGTTTCTTCTAAAAATACCCTACAAGTAAAAGAAAGTAAATATAATAATAAATTTTAACTAATACAAAAAAAAGTACAACAGGTTTCCTTGATAGTTGAATGATAACCAAGAAAAGAGTATGTTACCATTACTGTCCCCTGAGGCTGGACTGCTAAAGGTTGACCCACTGCCACAACTTGCTGGTGAGACTCACTTGAAGGACTTATCATCATAACACTTTGGCCCTGAATGGAATATGCTAGAATACAAAGGAAAGCCCAAATAAGTAAAATATACTTTTTATATTGCAAAGTAACATTATATTCTAAAATATTAATTTGGTTAAATCAAGTTTTATCATAACAGTGATTTAAGTACCAGTAATACCTATTATCTAAATGCAAACACTTTGAACACTGTGAAGGACAAAAATCAAGACAAATTAATAATATCCTATATAAATTGTACAAATTATAAAACTCTGCTATTTTCATAAGAAAAATAAAATTAGGACAAATTATTTTAAACATGCATTCTCAGTATACTTTTCTAGTTAAAGTTAGAAAACTGGGAAACATTAAAATATATTTATATTACATGTAGCAAACCCAAGTGCTTTCACAGTTTTCAACAAGAAAATAAATTTTTGAATGTCAGCTTAACATATGTGGCTACAAATATTACTATTCTACTAGTTCCATTTAAAACAAATAATAACCACCATTTCAATAGTATATTACAGTTTACAATGGACCTCCAGATTTATCTTATTTTGTCTGCACAATTATTGTTTAAAATTGGTATTATCATCATCCTACCCCACTCCCACTATTTAAAGGAATGTAAGAAACTGAAGCTCAGGGATAATAACTTCCCGAGGTCACAGTCAGTGGGTGTAATGGGAGAGGCCTGAATTCAGAATTTCTATAGTCTTTTCTCTATGCCACATCACCCCATGAAACAGAACTCTGTAAGCTCAAAGTCTTACATTTATTGGAAAGTGTAGCTGCAGTGGTGTTATTCAATACTGTAAGAGCATAATGCGGAGGTAAGGAACCTTTGCATATTGCAGTTATAAAGGCATCTCTTGAAGTTACAAGGCCCAGTCTTCCACAAAGAGCAGCCATAGTCAATTCAGCTTTTAAAATATTCTCTGTGGCAGCCTCATCTGTGCTGAAAAGATAAGTTAATTTACTTAATCTGATTAACTTATTTTAAATTATCTTGTAAAACATGAAATGGAATTAGGTACTCAGTGAAATTTTAAGAAAATCTACAAAAAATATTTTCAAAATCAATATACTTAAGAAGGAATTTTAGCCATTTAACAAACTCTCTGAAAATGTGAACCAGGTAAATGTAATGTACAGTACATATATTTATTATTTAAGAAAAAGGATCAAGAACTTTAAAGATTTAACTTAAAATATTAAGGGTTTTTTGTTGTTGTTGTTGGTACTAGGGACTGAACTCTGGGGTATTCTACATCCAAGCTATACCCCCAGACCTTTTTTATGTTTTTGTATTGAAACAGGATTTTGCTAGGTTGCTGAGAGTCTCACTACATTGCTGAGGCTGTCCTCGAACCTGCAATACTCTTGTCCTGGCCTCCCAAGTACTGGGATTACAGGCATGCATCACCACGCCTGGCTAAAATACCAAGTATCTTTAAATCAGTAAAAATTCTGCAATCCTAAAGAAAAACATCAAAGAAACTGAATATAATCACCATCACTACAAAAGTAGTAGTAAGTCTTAAAATGAAAAAAGTATTCTATAATTTGAGGACTGTATTTTCCATTAAAATATTCTAACAATTCTGGAGTACAGGGCAAGGACAAGATGAGGGAAGGGGATAGCAGAAAAACAACATTCTCAAAGAAATGATAAGAAGACAGAAATGCTAATTACCCTGCTTTGATTGTTACACATTATATTCATGAACTGTAATATCACACTGGATTCCATAAATACATTCAATGAAAAATAAGTAATAATGTTTTGTACACATAAAAAGCTAATGTTAGGCAATAGATTCTTGGGACAAATTTAAATAAACCAGTTTTTTCTTTGTGGTACTGGGGATGGAACCCAGGGGTCTTCTACCTCTAGGCTAAGCCCCCAGCCCTATTTTATTTTTTATTTGGAAACAAGGTCACCCTAAGTTAATGAGACTGGCTTCAAACCTGCGATCCTCCTGTCTCAGCCTCACAAGTACTGGGATTATAGGCATGTGCCACCACACCCGGCTTAAGTAAACCATTTTTATGTTGTTTGCTGTAAACTGTCACAATGTAATATAAAACTTACAAAGACTTAATACCTGGCATCAAGAAGGAGTGAGAGAGCAGCAAGAAGGCCACACCAGCAGGCATTCACCATTTCCTCCCAAACAGCTCTACTAACTTGAAGGAAAAAAATAGTAATACTTAATGGTAATTATATATGTCATAGTATTTATCAATATATCAAATTCTAAAATCTCCCTGATCATTTGACAATATGTTGAATATTCTAAAATGCAATTATTAAATACTAAACCTCTAATATTTAAAATATAACAGAATAAAGCCGGGCGTGGTGGCGCACGCTTATAATCCCAGTACTTGGGAGGCTGAGACCAGAGGATCCGGGTTCACGGCCAGCCTCAGCTACTCAGGCCCTCCGCAACTTAATGAGACCCTGTTACCAAATAAAGAATAAAATATAGGGCTGGGGGTGGAGCTCAGAGGTAGAATGCCCCTGGGTTCAATCCCCAGTACCGCAAAAAATATATATATATATAACAGAATAAATAAAAACTTAGAAGTCATACTATAGTTTTTTAAAACAAAGTTGTTTTAAAACATCTATCATAAGATCTTTCTGTACATCTTTTTTTTATGGTCCTGGGAATTGAACCCAGGGGCATTCTACCTCTGAGCTACACCCCCAGCACTATTTTATTTTTTATTTTGAAACACTAAGTTGCTGACAGCCTCACTAAATTGTTGAGGCTGGCTTCGAACCCTTGATCCTCCTATGTCAGCCTCCCAAGTACTGGGATTACAGGCATATGCCACCACATCCGGCTTTTTGTACATTATTTAACGGACTGATATACTTTAAATAATACGTAATAGCAGTTTTTATTTCCTTCTCCTTCTATAAGCCAAACTTTCCACTGTGTGACCAGCTAGGAGTGGGTTACAGTGTCACACGATGGGTTGGCCTGGACACTGGCTACATACATCGGCCACAGAGCAAATACGTAAATACACTGAGCAAAATGGACTCAGGTACCTTACTGCTGAAGATGGGAATTACAAATAGGGAAAGTCAAAAATAAACCCTGTAGTACTGAACTGGAACTGGAGAAATTGGTGTGATGTCATGGTATTTAATACAGAGAGTAAGACAGACAGTTTTAAAATATAGAGATATGTGTGCTTGTGTGTGTGTGTGTGTGTGTGTGTGTGTCCTTTCCAAACAGCAAGAAGCTCGTGCCCATGTGTTAGTTTCAATACTATTCTCCAAGACTCCTTGGAAAACTGACTGATACCTGAACTAGACAAGAAACTTCCAAGATCCGTTTGGAACATCTTGTTGTATTAAATAATAAAGAAGTGCTGAGAGAATGTCAAAAGGACTTAGGACATGTCAAAAGGACATGGGGTCAGCTTCAAAAGGGTCAATCTGAGCATCAAACCAAATAATGGTAGTCACAGATTGTAAGCCTCTGAATAAAAACCCATGAATCTGAAAGTGAAAATAACAACAATAAGAGCCGGGCGTGGTGGCGCACGCTTGTAATCCCAGTACTTTGGGAGGCGGAGACCGGAGGATCCGGGTTCGCGGCCAGCCTCAGCTCTCTCTCTGTCTCTCTCCCTCTCTCTACTTAGTAAGGCCCTCTGCAACTTCGTGAGACCCGGTGTCAAAATAAAGTATAAAAAATAGGGCCGGGG